>JAODLL010053518.1:0-43599 GCA_026546735.1 Forbesichthys agassizii
GGATGAAGGGAAGAAATGCAATTAAACAAAAAGAAATAAGAAACAATGAAAAACTAGGTAAAAGCCATGAAAAAAAACAACAAACAAACATTATTTTATTGGAGTTTGGTGGAACTCTAACCCACTGTAATTCCAACCCAGGACTCCATCCCAAATATTCCATCCAAATTATTTACATTTGGTGGGATACTAACCCACCGGGACTCGAAATTAAATGATAATATTACAATAATATTACAATTACTAATGCAAGTAATGCTGCATTACTGTGTTACAAGAACGAGATCCCACCCCCAGACTTCCATCTTATGAATAAGTGTCTTTATTATTTTGCGGGTCCTTGCAAACTTAGGGTAGGCTAATTGAACCAACCTGACAATCATCTGGTTTGAGAGGCTGCAATGTTTTCACTTTGGCTGACTCCTAAGGTTAATTATTGTTCAATAAAGAGGATTCAATTCTAAAATGAGCTGGCTACACAGGTTGTCATTTTTCGGAAGGGGCAAGCAGAATAGTGAATGTGAAAGTAATATTGTAATGTAACGGTTATGTAACTAATTACTTAACTATATAACTAAATACCCAGTAATAAGTAAGGTAATATTCTTACTTTATGTTACGTTATGAAGGAGTAATAAGTAAGTAACTTGCCTAACACTGGTTAAAGAATACATTAGTGATGAGGTAAACATGTAGAATACTTGGTAATCCGTCCAAATAGCATGCAATGATGCCATTGTGCTAACCACGGTGTGCTAGCGCGACAGACAGCCACACATTGTTGCATTGCAGTGCAGCCCTTGCACCCCACTGTGGGAATGTGTTTCCATCCACCGGCCGCTTTCTTAAGTCAGGATTTGATTTGGAAGAGTGCAGTTTGGAACAGGAGTCGACAGAGGCTGTCCCACGCTGTGACTCATGGTTCGCCTTCCGCTCCTCCTCCTCGGTGGCGGGGGTGGGGGGGGGGTATCAGGGGGAGCCACTGTACACCATGACAGCCCCTCAGGACGCACCTCCTCATAGAGACCATTATCTCCACACTGCTCTGTGCTGGCATTCTGTCTGACAGCAGCGCTATAAGCAGCATATTGCTGTATGTACTGGCGGGGGGGGGACCTTAAAGATACAGTATGCTTCTCGATATACGTCGAAATCAGCGTTACAAAAAGGGTGTTTTTGTATGAAACTCCCTTCCCACTCAATGTTGAATGGCAAGCTCCTCTCTATCTCCCCCACAACACTCAGAGGCTGATTTATGCATCTGCGTGGACATTACGTCTAGCCTGCTACGCTGTCGGTTATGGCGTATCTTAAGCATATTATACTTCAGTGCATGTAGGGAGTTGGTATTAACCCTCATTCCAAAGCACTTCTCTGGCTTATATGGGGTGCATCCACAAGACTGCTGCGTCTAATCGACGGACGGACGGATGGACGTGCGCCTCTCCAATTAACTAGGTCATGCCCTATCTGTATGTAGCTTTGACGCAGCATAAATGGGCCTTTAAGCTATTATCTACCCCCCCTTCCCACCCACACACACACACACACACACACACAATACAGTCGAGCAGCTTATTGCACAGTAGCGTTTTGAAAAATAAATGGTGAACTGCTCAATTTGGAAAAAGGATTTCATTTTAGCCACATTCCACACAGACATTAAATGAATTTGCGCCCAAAGCATGCACGCTGATTTGGGCTCTCATTTCCTTTCATCAAATCAAAATGAGAGCCATGTTATGAGCTAGCAGCTCGCTTCGGCTATATACCCACCACACGTTGTTTGCAGACTGCAATAGGCTGCAGAGAGGCGTACTGGGTAGATATTGTGCTGTGCGTGATAACTCTTAAGATCTGAGGCACACCGGTCTCTCTCTCTCTCTCTCTCTCTCTCTCTCTCTCTCTCTGTGTGTGATCTGTGCCCTGCAGAGAACCATATCTATTCTCGCCATTCACGTCACGTCATTCAGTTACCTTCATCAGGGTCTGCATGGGTCACGCATGCACAAGAAGATGTCCAGAAGATGCACTCCACAGCACACAGCCCAACATTCAATTATAAACTAAGAACACACTTTTTTTTTGTCTGTTTTGTTTGGACGAATGCTTTTGTACCACGCCTGAGTCAGCAAAAATGCAACTCCAGATATTGCTATAAAACTGATGTGTTTACTGTAAGTGCTCTCCTCCAAAATGTCCTGGAAACCAGTCGACTACCACACCTTTTGTTTGCCATCGTGGGTCTTTTTCTTCAACATAGTGCTTATCGGGCCCGGTTCGCTTGTGGCCACTGCAAGCCAATTTGTCTCTGCAGTTTGGCCTTTTCATTAACAATGCCAACGTCTTTGTGTTTGTTCAGACGTGGGGTGATAAATGGCCAGAGTGCTTCACCACCACAGGCTTTGGTAGCACACTGCTGGCATTGTGTTTTTATTAGCATGCGTCTGTGCTCTTTGTGAAGATGCTATTCGTTATTTTATCAAAAGTAAATAAGTTGCTATAGTCCACACATCGTCGCCCAGTGATGCTGAACGGTTACTGCTCTCTTCTTTCAGAGGGATCAGGGGAACGGTTTGATGCAGCGGGCCATCACATCCGTTTATATGCAGTTACAGTACATTGATGCGTTGGCTGTCACTTATGTAACCAGCACCCAATCAGAATCAGGCTTCTATCCCTCCGAAACACTCCCACCCTCAGCCCGACAGATTTACAGAACTATATCCCCACCACACCTCCATGTTTGATCCCAGCTCTTCTCTATTGGTACAACGTGAAGCGGGAAGGCGGGGGCGGGAGAAAAGAGTACTTCCAAACTCATCTATTTCCTTCCTCTAAGCGGTGCAGTCAGCTAATACCGCGCTAAAGAGAGCCCCTAGCGCTGGCTGTCATGTGTGGAAGAGGACTGTGGATGACCAAGAAGGGGAGGAGGGGGGGGGGAAATACACCATATTACTGTATGTGGTTTCCTCAGTTCTGAACAAGACATGGTGTGTCCGTGTGGTACCTCTGGAGTATCTTGGGTAAATACATGGCATCACAGCGTTCTTCCTGGCATTTTAAAAGCCATATGATATTCATTATGATACACACGTGCGTCTTAATACACCGATACACCCCCAGTGAATGTTATGGCATCATACGACGTGGCTTTCACTCACTGTCAGTGTCAGTTGCATGACTGACTGCACACCATCACTCCAGAGTGCAGTGGAAGCCAGTTCTATGAAAGCCTATTATACGCACACAGACACGCTCCCATCCATCTACTTCATCACATAGTAATCTATGTTGAAATAACGGCCCCTATCTAGACACCATTTAGTTCGCCTCGAGTACACAAGGAAGGCTGTGCGCTGAAAAGAGGCTGATAAATTGTATTTCCATGCATACAATACAGTTTAAATCACATATTTATTCCCTTTTAGCATATTTGCCTATGGTGCAAACATTGCATGGTGTGCTAATGTCAGGGCATGTAAGACCACAGTATGAACGAGCATAAACATTAGCAAAGACAGACAAGAGACTGAAGAAACGCTGCTAAGGCTTATGTACAGTACAGTACACTGAGACACAACATACTATTGGGTAGCAACAACAAGGGACAAGTGCAACACATGAGACTTGATTAACCAGACACAGGTGGAAATAACGAGACTGAGAAACACAGGGCAGGGAGTGACCGAGAGACTGGCCTGAAACACCAGGTTAACACTGAACAAGACAATACCAGGATCACAAGACGGGATAATGCACTGCTGAGTCAAGCCTTCCTTCCATCCCCCTCAGTCTGTGTGTGCAGGCATGTTCTTTTTGAACTTCACTCCGTTACTCTCAACCACACACAGGATTACACGGGAAGGTCACAGCGATCAAACCAGTGCTTAGTTCTTCATTAAACGTACGGTACGGCAGTGAAGTTGTTACCATGGGCTCATGCATCACCATCGTCTGTGTTTACTTTCTCTGTCTAAACGTCCACGGAGCTCATCAGTTCTGCTTCAGTAGAACAATATATACAGATGACAGATGAAAATGCAGTTAATGCAGACGCATGCTAAAGGTACTTGTCTCAAGCTCCTCTTGGATGCCTTTCCATAATTGGTGGTTCGGTGTGCAAAACCATCTCTGTACTGACGACTCAGTGGTATACAATATAATAGAAGCAATATAGAAGGTATGCTTTTATATCATGGTGTTTGGCCATTGTCTGTGTTGTATTGACTGCCTCAAGTCAATTATTCAGGTCCAATCCAGTAGTGACTCTCTACCAAATGCTGCTCTTTTAAATGTATTTTTCATGTTCAGAATCATACAGCTAACAATGACTGACTGGCACTTGCTAAACAAAGATATATACATATATATATATATATATATATATATATATATATATATATATATAACAAGGATAGTTCATAAGGGACCCCCCTCCCTCAGGGATAAACTGAGGGTAATATAATGTCCCTACACAGAAAGATAAATGATCAGCTTTAAAAACATAATACACAGCTACGCTACAATAATTTATGTTGTTTGTAAAAATGGCAAAATGTTCATATTTATATTGGGGCATTCAATTAGCTGAACCGATTTACTATTACCACTTACCATTACCAATTAGCATTTTCAATGCTTTCTAGTCAGCTCTTAAATCAACCTTAGTTTAATTACTTGCAGCTTTACCCTGCTGAGGACCTATCTATAAAAAGGGAGATATCCAGGATGGGACAGGTGAGTATACTGAATAATAGACGTACTCCACACATCCGCAGTAAATCATCTCTAATCTGGATAGCATCCCTAATTTATTTTTTTACAATACAGTTTTACAAGCTCATCACTCAAAGCATATTATTGCCTCGACGACTTGGGAAAAGTAGCGAGCTTGCAAAACTACAGTACATGCCTTCAATTGATGTGTGACTTCAGATGGATGCGTTTGATGTAAAATGTTGAACCTCATGCTCACAATGAGAATGACCGTAAAAATATAATATAACTTGGGTTGGCCTCCGTTTTTCTATTGATTAAGTCTTACAATGCCTGGTGTATTGATCAGTCACAGACAGAACAGGGCAGAGTAAGCACATTGTGGCCGAGCTCGCTTGCTAAATCAACAGGATATAGTAAACCCACTTTCAGCCCTGATCTTTGAAATGTTTCACTGTCGTCATTGTTGCTAAATGTAATTCGAGCGTTAAGTCATATATGGCATGGTGTTAAGTATTAATGACATCTAAAGACAAAGGGTTATGACTGCAGCGGAAGATAAGCTGCTCGAAGCCTCTGAATCACAAGAGACTCGTGAGAGGCAACAGAAATATAGAAACATAAAGAGAAGGGTACTGTACAAAGGCGATAACATGCTCAGAATATCCCTAAAGTGCTGACAACCATTGAATCCAGCTTATGTGTGAATGACATGATGATAATGCTTCAGTTGCAGCTGATTTGGAAAGGGTTTTCTCAGCAGGGCCGACATGAATGATGTAAACAAACATCGCAGTAAGCCCATATAGACAAGGGTTATTGCAAGGTGGAGATTCCCCTGACACCAGTCTGTAGTATCAGCGGAGACTGGACTCCACATGCCTCCAGTAAAGAAGGTCAGCATTAAGATCCTCAAGCACGTTGGTGTGGTTGTAAAGTCAACAGCTCCGTCTCTACCTTCAGGGATCTCATTAAATGGGGAAATATAACTTAACAGGGCTCAAAGCAGGAAAGCATTTTTTTCTTCATAGAAGGGATAGAAAAAATGAACGCAGGCTTACAATCAACCGTTACCACCATAAAGCATTCTTAAATTCTTCCGCACACAAATGGTTAAAGGAAAGGATGTATTTGTTGGCCAGAGAGAAGTTTACTTTAGACAGGCCTCTGGATATAACTATAATGTCCCACCAACCAACCAATACTACAGTATATGCCTGTCTCGTGGGTCTGTCCAAGTCCTGCTAAATTTGCTCCTAAAGCATTTGCTGTCTGTCTGCCAGGAGGTGATGTTAGTGATGTTAGAAGAAAATCCTACTGACTCTTGTGCTATACCCTGATACTTGATATTGATAACCTTATATAAGATGGTGTGTTGCAGAGTTACCCATGGCTCAGAGGGCAGGCAGTAAAGAGATCCATTAAAATATTCTGTTTGAATTTCAGCATGCTTATATTCTCCTTCCCACTTGGCAATAACTGATTTATGACTGCATCCCTGACACAAGTGGTAAACAAGTAAGAATCTGGGGAACTCCCACAAGCCTTTCACATTGGTCCTGCAAACGCACAGAACTGTCAACACAATAAATGAACAGCTATACAAATATGCAGACATCAGCAAACTAGCTGCCTGAATCCAACTAAAATGTAATACTGTACATTAGCATAAACCTCCCAGCCATAAATGAAACAATAGTCAATAAATGGACAACTAAATTAATATTATATGTACTTTTCTGTTAAATTATCTTATACTGATCAAAGTATTCCTTGGGCTCTTGATAAAAACACTCACATTCCCCAACACTCTTGTTGGTTTGCATCTGCAAATAACGAACATAGCCAATTAAAGGTGTAGTCAACATTTGTGTCTTGCTTCAAGATTACAAAAATACTAAAACAATGGCTTTTTTAAATCAATCCTTCAGAATATCCACTTCCCCTTTATGAAAAATAAGATTCAATATAATAAGTAGCAAGGGACTTGGATTTGGATGGCATACTGTATCCTTGTAATTAAATTTTAATATGAGAGTATACTGTACCCATCCTCACAGATTAGAAATACAATTCAGATTATGTGAACACATTATTGATTTGAAGATTTAAAGGCAGGGTTAGTTATTCTCCAGAATGCTTGCTAATTCCAAGATCAAATCAAAACCAATTTTCTCAGAAGCTCCACCCCACACATTGAATCTCATTGTGAAGCCAAGCAGCAGCGGTGTTCGCCAAGTTTGTGTTTCTATTAGCCAGGAATGTTTATGTACTGAATTATTTTTTTAGCATGCATGAGTGGTAAAATAGTGAAACGTGAGGAGATATTTGGTGAAATTGACAAAAAGTGTATTAGCCTACAATTAGCTCACAAAAATACCTTTTTTATAATCGTATCTGATATCAGGTGGAGGTGAGAGACCAGGCTCTCTTGTTGACACTTGAGTGTCTATGGTGTCAGGGAAGACTTCCCGTGCGGTTATCTGGCTGACTATCTGTTAGAGTGTTGCTGCTGGCAGGTTTAATACATCACGCCAGAGTTCCTGCAGGCTAACGTGTATTTGGCCCATCAGTCACAAGAACAGCACGAGCCATGGCACCTGGAAGAATAGCTCTGCTGAGACATCATATGGATTATCATTGGATGAAATATCCAACTTTCATCTCACGTTTTCCACCATTTGGAAGGTCGTTTTATTGATTTGTTTTTTCTTCAAGTGGGGAATTCTGTTAAGGTTGAAGTGCAGGGTAAGCTCGCAACTGCAGTGCATTTGAAGTACCTTGCTCAAGGACACTTCAGCAGATTTCATCTCCTGCTTCTTTAACACCGTGACTTGCAAACCTGTACTGCACTATAATTCCCATTATAACTGATTTAATTAAATCCTCATGCCAATTTTCTACGTCATGCTCCATTAGTGGCATACGGTATTTCGGTGGAAGCTACATCTCATAACATTCCACTTGGCTACAGTGTGCTTTCATTATGGACTGGATGGCATAACTGGAAAATCCCATGGAACACACAAAATGAAAACAAGCAGTAGTGCAGGCCAACGGGAACTTTGCATAATGAGAGCACATTTATTGAGATGATGTATTTGGAGAATGTGCAGATACAGTCATTTGTTAATTATCTTGACATTCAGCTAAGAAATGTCTTTATATTGTTGAGGCAAATGTGCTTGTATATATATCCTGTTACAATTGAGTATCAGGTTCACGTGTTGGCACAAATGTAAACATAACATAAATAATAAGATTACAGAAAAACATCATCTAGTCCATACAGACTCTCGGCCGTTGCCTTTACTTGATCTTGTGATGATTCCACTAGAAACAGTCCTGACTGGCAGTCAACCAAATCGTGCGTACATTGCTATGACAACAACAACCCACCTCACTTATAATGAAACTTCCTTGCATGGTACTTTAAGTCTATTGTTCCCATGTGATGCAAAACCAAAAAAAGAACAAAGAAAAACACTATCCACGAGTTTCCAGTGTCCCATGTTACCGATTTCTTCGTTCATTAATTTACGATCTAAAAGCTTCTAAAACACAACCTGACATAAATAAAGCCTGCCTTTACCCTCCGATAATTGATGGTTGGGCGTTAAGTTCGTGACCTTTTATCACATATAATACGATACCATATTTTCCTATTTTGTCAAATCCGTAGCTTGCGATGGAAAGGCTATGAGCAACTTTAAACGTTTGGAGGCGTACTACTACCTACACAGTAACAAAGTTGGTCGGGTGTTATTAAAAGATGTTGGAGACAACCGTGTCTACCAGAGCCTGCCTTATTCCAAGGCGTGTGTACTAGCATCAGTGACAGGTGCCATACGACAATGGGTTGCTCATGTATTGCATGGCCAGAATGTTCTTCAAAGAATGTGAAGACCAACCTTTCTGCTGAGGCGGCGTCTCTCCGCTGGAGGCCTCTCATAACCCAGAAAAAGTGCTGGGTCATCCATTTAGGTTTATGGCTGAAGCACTCCAATTAAGCCAATACTGAAGTTGTGTCTGGTTGTATGTACAACCACGAACAGCACGTTGTCCCAGAGCTTTGTAAAATTGCAAAATCACAATATTGTGTATCCCACACTAAATACAAACGAGTCAACTCTGGTGCTTCGCTATTTCCACCACAAGGACAAGTGCCACCCATACTCATTTCTCCAGTAACCTCCTCAGGAAACTCGTGGATAGACCTACTGTATATTTTAAGGCCTCAAAATTGTGTTCACCTCAGAGGCGTACCAGAAAGTATGGTAAATTACATGATGTCATGCACCCACCCTTCTTGAGCTTAATATTTTGGGCAAAAACAAACACTTCTAAGCATTTTGTATGCATCTTCATTCATTAGGTGTTTTTGTTATTCTTCGCCAGTTTACTTAACCTATATATATATATATATATATATAACCTCAGCGGTTGTGGGGAAGAATCTGTGTTTTCGCGGTCTGCGTGTCACAGTGTCACACCAGTGACATTGTAACTGATGTGACATTTAGATATTATTTTGGTCTCTGGGAATTACCAAGCCCTTTTCAGTTATTACAAAAGCTGTTCGTAACATAGCCCCTGCTTGTAACTGATGTTCATCTGTCCCACACTTGGATTCCATTCACTCCAGCTCATAGGGCCAGGAAGACAGTGCCCCTTGGAGCAACTGCAGTGAAAAACAATTGCAACCAGCTTTTAGCACTCCGTCCCGGTCTCAGTGCCTCTTTCACAATATACATATAATTAATTGCTGTTGTGGGTGACGTGTCATCCTCTTAACACACACTGTTAATGCAACGCCCTGCAGTGCTTACATTATTATTGCTGCATGCATGGAACAGCAGTGTCCTCACTTGGAAGCCATGTAGAGTACTGTACGCCTGATAAGCCTTGTAAGGACTTGCTTTTATGGTCATGTCCACGGTAATTGCCTAATGGATGGAGTATTATAACCGCAGGTAGGCCGTTTGACATGGACAATAGACTTAAGAGCACTTTCTTTCTTGTTATGGCATCGGATCTTGAATGCCGATGAATGCTAAATAACAAACTTGGCCTTGATGGTCTGCACCTTACGTCGTTCTGCAAAGGCCAGTGTTATGCTCGTCTGTGCTTGCCAGATGCTAATGTTCCAGCTATAGTAGCCAGTGGACAGACAGCAACAGATTTGTGCCAACGCAGGGGTTCAGGGTGAATCAACCAGCTTTTTCCAGTCAGCTTTCCTCTTCTCCCAACTACCATTTTGCATCAACAGACACATGTACTACATTATTTGCCATGTTTGACTCATATACACTGGCATAACTGCTGGGGACAGTAAAATACGTAATTAAAGCAGCATATGATGTTGGATATTAAATAAAATATGACTTTTCATTCCGCCCGCAGGATTTGGGGTTTCGAGGGTTAAACTCATCCTGATTTTGCAAGCTGCCTCAACGCTTTGCATATAAATCTGGGAATCTCCATTTAAAAAAACTTTTTATAACCTAGGCAGTGCCAACAGTCAATAAAATCGTGATTGGACCACCTTTAACCAATCACAACACGTGGGGAAGATTTTCCCAGCACAGGGACAACCCACCTGGAACCACTGCTGGTTTAGTAACTAGGTCAATTGTGAGTTCCCAGACAGTTATGCAAAGCTAAGCAAATCCAACAAGCTTGGCTGTCAAAATCAGAATAGTTTTACTATACTAATGTTATGAGCATTGATGCTAGTTCTTCTCAAGAACCACCATGCCCCCCTATAGTGCCTGCGGAAACTTCTACCCCCTCACATTTTGGCAGGATAGGGCCCGAGGTCCTGCCTTCTAGCTTTACAAGATGCTGGAATTGCAGAAGCCATCTTGTAAATGACCAATTAAATGAAATATATCTGGAGGGACTGCATACCTGCCTGGACGGAACCATAAAATCTATTGGGGGGGGGGGGGCACAGTGGCCTGTGCAAGAGGCTCGGTTAAGGATAATTGCAGCTGGGGAATTCTCACTCAACATAGCACACATAGACACAATCTGAAAAAGACTGTTTGTGTTGCTAGGTCTGATAAGGGTTGAACGCTTTCCTTACAAGGCAAGAGAACATTTTCCATTCTCACATTATCATTCATCATGTGGTAGAATGTGCCAAACAGATCGCCACCATTGTTAGGGAGAATACAGATTATGTCTTTCTCGGACTGATGAACGTGATCATACATGTGAAGTCGCCATCTGTTGTGAGATACATGAATTGGTGTTAAATAAAGAAACAACAAAAACTGTTTGTGTTTGACCTAATATTTGAAACACAGACATGGCAATGTTGAAGGGTTAATGCTATGGTCTAAACAGCTAGACAGTCATGATAGCTCAGTCAGGCTAATGATGTTGCTTGATATACATTTAGAACACAAACTGCTACACGGCATTCAGAATAGGCAGCACGTCCAATACATTTCATGGAGAATAAGGGGGCTGTGCAAACAAAATACCTTCTCGACTGAAATAAGAGGAGAAAATGACAACATGAAGTGTGGGCAATTCTAAAAGAAAGTGGAAGAAGCTTACTGTTGCTATGACGTGTTTATTGTTCCTATCTCATATGGTATGTCAGTTTGGTCGCCAATGACAACATTAAAATATTACAGCACAAATTCCTATTCATCAGATTGTTGTGTTTTCTTTTGTCACATGGAGGAATTTGACCTTCTCGTGTTGTAGTTATTACACAGAATGAGTACCAGCACATCTTTTCATGCTTGACACCTGAAGACGACATCGCTGGCACTGCAGTCTAATCACGAATCTAACTTTGTGTGAGCGAACTGTGGCGTGTTTACACAACTGAAATCCAGCGCAGGGGAAACCTTCGCTCGTTTTGTGCGCGCGCAGTCCCCAAGACTGTGGCATTTAAAACGCTCCCCACACACACACAGAGCGCATGTGTGTGTGTGAGGGGAGGGGGGTGGAAGGTTATCCCTCCCATAGCTCAAACACAATGCATTATGGGTGTCACTAATGGCCTATTTGACAGGAGAACAGAGACATCACACTTGATACTAACTGTGATGATAACAAGATGCTTTTCTAAGAACTTCGCATTATATTTAAGATTTATACTGACGTTGTGTTTTGTTTTTTTGCAATGGTTATTGTATGTGTTAATATAACAAAAATACGTGCTTCGTAGCCCACCCACTCTCGTGCATGTGCACACGGCAGGGTAGCAAAGTAAAACATGGACCCCATTTATGGGTTAGGAAGGTTTTGACGGCCAATGTGTTCACTAGTCATTCTGCACAGTTTAATGTTCCCTCTAAAACACACCACCCATCACTCTGCATTCCACATTAAGACAGTACATTGTTACCATGCGATGCATTTAGATTAGGGCACTGGGGACTTTCAAGCACACCAACTGCATCTGACAAAAGCTGTCAGCACCTCGCGGGCTCCTAAGTCCAGGTAGTTTCGTTTGAGTTGATTGCACAGTGAAGATAGATGCTCATCCTCTCTCCGAGCGTGTCCTCGAGAGGGCCGTGACGACCGTGTCCTGGAAACCCACCAGCGTTTTGGCAGCGACGCCACAAGTGGATTCGTTCCATTACAGCCGGCTGTAAACGGCCATAAGTAAAATAAAAGAACAACTCCTGCTGATCTATCACGGCAGCTGGTCTACGCCATGCTTTGCTCCTTTAGCGGGAAAAAGAATGGCACGCAGCCATTGGATGGACTGTTGTGGGTATATATCCATACCCCACGGAAGATCAGGAAAAAAACACAGTTATGTTACACCGGAAGCGCCATGATTAGGGACTCTATCTTCGAGACTTCTCTCCAAATATCACAAGAATATAGTGCAATATACGGCTCCCGAGAATAACACCGGCGCACGGCAGGTTCCTCCGCGTGTAGGCAGAGCCTCTCCGGGCGGGGAAGCTTGATGGTGAGACGGCCCGGTCCGTTACTGGAAAGGCCCCGAGCCAAAACTCCTGTCCCACTGAGAGCACTGCTGCTCCATCTGGTCCAGGAGCCGGTCTACCGAGTCCTCCTTGTTCTCCAGCTTCAGGTACCTCCTGCCACAGCCCAGGTCCAGCCGGGGCCAGCTACGTCGAGAACGCTCCTCCGCCGAGGCCAAGTCTGACGGCACCAACGCCTCACAGAGCGAATTCGTATTCACGCACGAATGCTGGCTGGCCTCTCGCCGGGCAGCTGCGAGTGGCGCCCTCCGGTGGTCCCCTAGAGGGTTAGTCCTGTAGCTCATGCTGTGGCATCGCCTAGGCTGGGCTACGTAGGCGCCCTCCCAGTCATCACCCCCCAACGTGGACATGGAGCTGGCCCACACCGGTCCGTCGCCGCGGGAGACGGCCAGGGCCGGGGGGTGTCGGGAGGCAGGCTTGCACCCGGACGCGTCCAGGTCGGCCCCGCTGGAGTAGAGTGTGGAAGGGGTGGAGGAGCCCGACTCCTGGTGGTGCAGCACCGCGGCCTGCTGGTGCACGGCCCCGTCGGCCCCCTGCCCCGCCCCCGGCGCCGGGGTCTCCCGGCTGCGGAGCAGGGGCTCAGATGAGGCCAGCTGCTGCAGGCACAGGATGTTGATGTGGGCGGCCGGCAGGCTGCTCACCCACTGGTAGCGGGCCGGCGAGGAGGCGGAGCCGGCCGCCAGGTCGGCCAGGTCGGCGGCAGGCACGGCGGCCGACACGGAGCAGATGACGCTGCGCATCTGGGCCAGCAGCATCTGGGTCTCGCGGTCGCGGTTCTCGTACAGCACCGTGTTGGCGCAGATGAGGATGAACAGGCCCACGCCCATCACCACGGGGCCCAGCAGCTTCATGCGGTCGCTGTGGGCCGGCCCCGACGCCGACAACAAGCTCTTGGTGCCCAGACCCCAGCCGGACGCCTGCGGCTCAGAGGGGTCCCCGCCCTCCCACCCTCCCCCTCCACCACCACCACCACCACCACCAGCCTCCCGGAGCGGGGAGCGGGACGCCGCCCTGTACGGCCAGTAACCCGCCACGGCCAGGGCGGTGCCGACCACCACCACCACCAGCCCCAGCACCAGGAAGGCTCCCGGCATGGAGCGGATGCGCAGCTTGCCTTGGATCAGCCCGGCCTTTTTCTTCCGGCTCCGCAGGCTGAAGCGGGACTTCCGCTGACGGGAGGGGGAGGTTGGCGCCGTCTTCATGGTGGACCCCAGGCCCTTCTCTCCTGGCCAGGTCCTAGAGGAGGACTGTGGGAGTAAGGGACGGTTAGCGGTCCATTCAGAGAGAGAGAGAGAGAGAGAGAGAGAGAGAGAGATGCAGGCCTATTGTTTCAAGCTTTAAGATAATGCGGTGTTTGCGATAGTCACAGAAAGGAGGAGAAATGCCACAATGCCACAGGCGATAAAACAATGAGGCACTTTCTCAAACAGCCTGTTGTCAGCGGGGAGTTTGTAAACGGGAAAAGGTACAAACACTTCTTCTCAAGTTCCTATGTGGCTATAAACAAGGTGCAGTGAAATGGAAAAAGAGTCCGTTTGACTGCAATTACCAGTCTGACAGAGACATGCAAGACGTGCTCTCTGCCCAGACTCCCATGCAACACACAGCAAACATACATGACATGCCTGGTTCATATTTACTGTATAGTGTTTTTATTTACACACCAGAAAGGCTGCTGCTGTGACCTTGGACTATGGACCTTTGCTTTGGTTTAATGAGGTGCATTAAGATTTCATATACAAACAATATAATTTGGTGTTCTTGCCAACAGATACTTCTCTCTAATCTGCACGTGACTTGTTTGCATTTTTTACACTGCTATACATTTTAATGTAAAATGGATTTACTTGGCCTGGTCAAACTGTAAATGGATTCTTTAACATATTTACAGTTCTTTAAATTGAGATGCACACACACCCACACACACACACACACACACACACCAACCTTCATGGTTGAAAACCAAAAGCATATGTGGACTCTACAAAAACAGATGTTGTTTATGTAAAACCTACAAGCCCCTAGAAATGCATTCCCCTTGGAAACTACTGTATTCAGATTTTCTTGCTTATCTGCAGCTAAATTAATGCATTAAGTCTGAGATGAGATGTAATGGTGTTTTAGGATACACATATGTTGTTTGCTGTTGCCCGCTTTATTATCCTAATCCCTTGCAGACTAGGAACCCTATAGAATGTCCAAAAGAAGGATAGACACCACTTCCAATATAACACTACACTATAAAAGAGTTATTAAAAAGGTGAAAACGTTCAACAATATGTTTTTGAATCTAGAGGCCATACTGACTTAAAATGGAAACTAAAGATGCATAACAGGTATAAAGATATTTATATATATTAAAACATATATTGCCTAAAACAGCAGACTTTTGCTGAACATGTTTGCATATGATTTGTTCCATAAATCGGCCCACAAAGAATAGTAGACCTATACATTATGGTCAATATTAGAGTCAATCTAAAACAGTCAATTTCATTTGAATGTTTTCCAACTCACTTTATTTTTTATATAATTAGCAAAGAATTAGCCCTATGCCACAAGTTGTGTTACTCGATGGCATATATAGGCTACAGCAGGCCAATATGATGCGTATATTCCATTGCTGTCAATAAACAGCTTTTCTTCCATTTTTTTAAAATAAATGACTGTAACCTATTAGTGCATGCAACAGCATCGGAATATATATTAATGTTGGGCACTGCGTGTCCGTTCATGTCGTGCTGTGCCAAAGCGAAATCATCACTGAGCGAGGTTTTCATAATAAACCAGTTTTTCCAAAGCAATAATAATTAGCCATAAACCTATTAATATTATAAGCGGTCTATCATTTGCTTCGGATGTGTCGCCGCACGCACACACGCACGCTCTCACGCAATCACTCTCACTCACTCATGCAAATTTCTGCAAAATGTATAATTCTACTGCAGTATGCTATTTACCTTCACCTGAACGATGAATAAGGCGGTCTTCGTTTACCTCAGCGGACCATCTTCCAAATAGGTTTGCTGTTGCAATTGTAGGATACTAATCCAATCATGTAGACAGTGCCAGACTGCCCGTAATCTAACGGAACGCGGGGATGCTGCCTATGATGGAATCCCCCCTCAAAAAATGAGTCTGCTATGCAACAAATATCAACCTCACTTACATTTTCCAAACAATGTAGCAAGCAGGGATACCATACTCCTAGCGTTCAGTGGGCAATTAAACGTGCAGTAAAGAGTGGGGACCATTCGAAAAGGCTTTTTGGGTAATACATGTAAAATAGCCGCTACTTCTGGAAACTTGCCTGTATTTATCTTAACTTTCCTTAGCTTGTTGGTAGTTTCACGATCCATTATGTCCAGGTGGAGGATGCATGCAGTCCACTAATGAACAATGATTAAAACGTGTCTCAAAACTACAGCAAACGATTAAAAAAAGACCAGTCTCTAACATCATGCGATAGAAACGTAGTACGTTCCATTCGCAATCCAAAAGTCCTCTTCACCAGCCCAAGTTTCACACAGCTCAGCTTTCTTAGTACGCAAAGAACTGTTGTTTCATTGTTTTCAAAATAAAAGCAACTTTCCAGATGCAATTTGAAACGTGCTGCTTTATTATTTTCTGCAATAATAATAATAGCGATTGGTTGTGTGTTAGAGCAAAGGCAATCTTCACTCCTCCACGACTACCTCCCTCTCTTAAGCAGTTAAAGTAGGTCTACTGTTTGTTTCAAACATAAACAGTGAGCTGGGAAGAACATGTATGTTATTGTCTGCTAATGCACTACTAAATGCACCAGAGTGTTAACGTGCAGTAAGTAGCCTATATAGGTTCCTAAACATGCACACGTGCATTAATAACCAAGTTGTTGTGATTGTTACTAAGAGAAAGTATAGGCTAAAGCGTTAACATTTCTACCAACAATCTCCAGTATGGCAGTATCCATAATATACCTACATACCTTGGCTGCAAGTGCCGCATGGTGCAACCTTGAATTAACACTAGAACAACCAGAGAGTATGTATAATTAGCCTACTTTAAATTAACACAAAACGATGTGGGCATCCCGTTTGTCAAAACGCGAGGCGATATGTAGTATCCTATAATAAAAATAGAATATGCCTAATGCACCGGGCACCGCATGTTTGCACGATCGTTATTTTATTTTGATTGAAAAATCTATAAACCGGACGTATTGTTGTTTGTTATTTTTGATGTCAACGTTAACTTGATTTCTCTATAGGCTACATTTGCATAATGTGACATTGTGATGAAAATGAATGCTACATTGCAGTGATACATAACGAAATACATTTAAGTAAATAAGTTGGTTAGTTAATTATTTAGTCTATTTGGCGTAGTAGCCTAAAACTTAATTTCTATTTGAATTTATTTTAAAAATGTTTTTGATTGACTGGAATCAAATTTAAATGTATTATGGACAACGCAACATCAATCCGGCTGGTTCATTGATGTCTTCGCCGATTGGCAGGAATGTAAAACTGCGGCCTCATATAATCTCATTGCAGAATGGACTAATTGCCTTCAGCAATAAATCATAATTGGATAAAGCTCTAGTGCTGCACAGCACATGCGATACAAAATTAAATTTGGCGTTATGGTATTCTGAATTTAATTCAACAATAATTATGCTACACTACACAACACACACGCAGCTGCTTTTTATCTTGCCAGAAAATCACATTAAGTCTGATATTAAAGTCAAAAAGTCAGATCGAACAGTCTTATTAATCCTTCTCGGTCAACGTCATGATTGAATGTCCCATGCGAGTCTCGCACTCACTCACAAGTCTCTATTGGCATCTAGTGGATGTCTGTGAATACTACAGTTTCACCACTTTTTGTAGAACTGCATGTTATTAATTAAAATACAATTATTCCCACACTGTTTAACGTTACACGCCTACATTTTAAGATAAGTTTCCTATAGGCTAATGTAAATCAATAAAATAACTATTTTAAGCAGGCTAAACCAGTTAAGTCTACTAATGTCCAAACTGCTCCGCCCGTAGCCTGGGCCTATGCATATGTGTCATTTCCAAACGTGCGGAACAGCAACCAGCAGTACTGTATGCTAAGATATGCTATGTATTATTTCTTCATGCCACAGTACTGACTGCTCTCTGGCTGAACATGCGTCACTGGGCCTGCAGGTGGCCACCGACTCACAAGCCTGTTTTCACCGCAAGCAGGCGACCCAGAGGAACTCACGTTTACCGCCACAGCTGAATGGAGGGAGGTGTTTTCGACACCGGTTGCAGTAGACTTATGAACAAAAAATACATGATCTGTCCTGTCTGAGAAGAGCATGCAATTTCGGTGCACGTTGGGTGGTGCCAAAAAATAGAAATAAAAAAGACAGCCGTGTTCTATTGCTCGCGGATAAAAAAAGATGGGAATTGTAGACAGCGAACACATAGTGTTTAATAAAGACAGTATTACGTAAAGCTATAAATGAATTATGGTAGTTAAAAGTCTGGCTGAATTAACTGAAGCACCTTAATTCCGTGTGCATTTCATTTTAAATGCAACACCAACTTGTCATTGAGAAGCCGGCTGCTCATTTCAATGCCGTGGCTGCAACCACAGTCGGCAGAAACAAACTACCACTCATTGCAGACATTTGACGACAACGGAGCAGCTTTGACACGTACCGTCCACGAACAGCATGTGTGTTTGTACATGTGTATGTGTCTGTCTGACTGGCTGCCAGAGGGAAGAGGAGGGGATGACACAGACACTGTAGACGTGCCTTCTTGAAAACATCAAGGTTCTGATGTCCTGAGCCCACAATTACCCATGATGCCTTCTTGACAGCTGCTCACAGCAGAAAGAAAAGCTATCTATACTGTAAAGTAGAACACCTCTGTGGAAGGCTAATAGCAGCACGCTAATGCATCAGTTCTCACGTAGGCAAATAGCCTATACAGTTAGATCAACATGTTTTCAGGAGAAGGTAGGGTTAGGTATATGGTATCTTGCTCAGGGATGCTTATAGGTAGGCCAGTAATGTACAGAATTGAACCCACAACCTTTAGGCTAATAGTACACCCTATGCTGTCCCCTGTTGATGCTTTCCTGCTGTTTATGACCCACAATTTGAAAACTTTGGCCCACTAGCAACAGGGGTTGAATGTGAATATGCTTCTATATGCACCAAGCCCAAATGCATATAGTGATTTTGACACACGTCTCTGTGGCATTTCTTACTCACCTTAACAAACCTGCATTCGGATGTTGACATGACTACACCAGCAGCTGCCTAGTATATATATATATATATATATATATATATATATATATATATATTTAGGAGATCTACTCACAGCTGTGCCAGTTTGGGAGCTTTCCCTTTAATAACCTCCCTTGTGCTTGACAGAATTGAGCTGGAGGAGACTGGTGGGTTGATGGCCTGAGCAGATAAGTGTCGCCTTGCTCTGCCTACGTGAGGTTTGAAGCGCTCTGCCGACGCTCGGTGACACATTGATAAACAAGATGGGTGATTGGACAGATAAGACATTAAAACATGCCGGACTCTTTCCATAAACGTGTGTGTGTACAGTTGATATGTTCTGCAGAAAGACACAGATAAATCAGAAGATAGAGGATCAGAACTATTTTTACTGATTTGCATACAACAAAAACAATTGAAGTTTCAATACAGTATCTGCCTTCTATGTTAGTCACAGTTATGACAGAATATGACCATTTTACTTGTAGGTATTAGGCTAATAAGGCTAAAGTACAATACTGGTTTACACTTCATTCATATTTACTCTACTGGTTGTATGACTAATGCTAATCAGGGTGCGTTTGATTGAGAGAGTGCCTGTGATAATTATACACTTAATTATTTCCTGTGGGGAAGTATTAATTCATTCTAATGAATTTCCCAGGAGATGGAAGAGGTAAGGTGAGGTGCTCAAAAATGCCAGAACAAACTCCAAAATTGGGTGTTCCACTCCACTTTTTAAGAAACCCTCTGCACTATTTCTCTCAGACCAGTCTGTGCCCACCATAATACTCTTATCTAAAACTGTGTGATTCTTAGAGAAGGGGATGGGATTCTCTGACCTGGCCTGCTGGACATCTCTAGGCTTGACTGAACATGGAATCTTAAATTAGAATCCACTGGCAATAATCTAATGGACACGGTTTATGGTCACAACTGTAATATAGCCTGATCTACATCTGTAATGTATGTACTATTCGGTACAAGCTCATGCAGGCCTTGTAGAAAGCCAAAACAGAAGCACATGAGAGACTCATAAATACCCCCAACATTATTGTGCACAGGAAATAATCCATTAGTGGAGCAATCTTTGTTTATTTGTTGTTGATCGTGAGTAACTAAGAAAAACATGTTACAAGCCCTGGCTCTGTGACCTTTCATGTGGCTGCAAGGCTTGATGTTATTCTAGTGGAAAAGAAAATATTGTCACACTAATCACACATACTATTCATACTACATCAAATTTATTAGTGAAACCGCATATCTTGGAGGTGGATTGAATAGAGGATCTAATGGAAATTGTATTGACAAATTGTCAATTGACACAGTAAATATGTCTTGGGGCACAACTTTTCGAAGTGACAATTTTTTTTGTATATTGTATTGTTTTAACTAATTTTGAATTGTTTTTAATGACGTAGTGTGAAGCACTTTGTGTTACATGAATTTGTATGAAAAGTGCTATATAAATAAAGATTGATTGATTGATTGATTGAATTTGACCAGTTCAGATGAACAAACTTATGTTTGAAGAGATGGCATTTTTGACCAGTTTGAAATATCAAGATTAGACTCTCGGGTCTGTTCAATATATTTTGCATAATATACTGTAGCGCAGGATGTGGTGCTGGAATCTCTGCCGGAAGGTCATGAGTTTGAGCATGGACTTGGCCTATACCTTTAAGCATCCCTAGCAATGTCTAACCCCTGTCTGCTCTTTATAATTATATTGCACTCATTGTAAGTTGCTTTGGATAAAAGCTTTTGTTAAATTACCTAATAAGGAAAGTGACAGGGTAACTTAAACACCTGCTATTGCCCTCAGCTCAAGTTTTTATCACTGAGATTATAGTCTGGATACAGCTGTGAGCATTAATGTTTTCACAGCCACCCTGCTGGCGAACCAAGTCAAGCGTGTTTCAAAATGGTGGTAGAGCTAGATGAGGCGATGAAAACAGTTGTAGCAACCCGATTGGTTAAAGGCTGTCCAATTGTTTCAAAGAAGTAGGCAACAAATGTTAACACTTGTGGCCAGACCATATTCACAAAGTGAATATTGGGTCAGGTTACACCAGGCTGGAATTTTTACAGGTGAATGGCTGTATCAATGTCTTTTGTAACCTAGGGAAATGTGTGTAAACACAAGGCTCCTGTCACTAACTAATACATCATTAAAACACTGCAGCAATAGAATGGTCTTGTTAGACTGTACATGTATGTACAGTATGTTACATACATTATTTAGTTACTTAAAGGTATAGTCAGCGATTTTAAGATAAAACACTTAAAATGTAATGTTTAAAACGTCTATATGCAAATATCTCCTCACAATCCACTAGCTGCAGTGTGTTACTGCACATCCCTTCCATTGTTAAAGCATTAGGGTGCTATTGTCTTAAATATTCAAAATGAACAGTCTGACCTTATTCTGAAATCTTTGATAAAGTATAGATGTCACTATAGCCTACTGTACATATATAGTACACACACTGAAACCCTTCTCTGAAGCCCTCTCAGCACAGATAAACATCATCATGCGGGTCAGATGGTCATAACCTCTGTGTCTCCTAAAAGTGTAGTAAGCATACACATCTCACTACTCTGTTATATATGTTAACCATAGGCCAGGTGTTATATATGTTAACCATGGGCCAGGTGTTATAAATGTTAACCGTGGGCCAGGTGTTATATATGTTAACCATAGGCCAGGTGTTATATATGTTAACCATGGGCCAGGTGTTATAAATGTTAACCGTGGGCCAGGTGTTATATATGTTAACCATAGGCCAGGTGTTATATATATTAACCATGGGCCAGGTGTGATATATGTTAACCATAGGCCAGGTGTTATATATGTTAACCATGGGCCAAGTGTTATATATATTAACCATGGGCCAGGTGTTATATATGTTAACCATGGGCCAGGTGTTATAAATGTTAACCATGGGCCAGGTGTTATATATGTTAACCATGGGCCAGGTGTGATGGATGTTAACCATAGACCAGGTGTTATAGATGTTAACCATAGGCCAACCCAGGTGTGCCAGCTAGAACTGAGTGCAGGAGTTCTAGAGAAGAGAGAGGAGGTCTGTGCTTGGTGACGACGCCTGGCGTGGCATGATCACGCTGGTATGTGTGGAATGCCTGACGGCTGTGGGGTAGCGCGGAGGGCTTATGAAATCTGCCAGAATGTCAAGAATGCCATGTCCTCCGTCAAGGGCGCGTTTATTTGCGTTTAAAACGTCACATTCCTGACAGGTTTCTGTTGAGCTTGGCTGGATGTATTTTCTATAGTTCCTCCTGTTTTTATATCAGCACCCTCTGGCTAATGTTTGGCTATTTTGTCCTTATTTCACTGCACACGACTCTCCAGGGGGCCTACTTGGGATAGGGTTCAAGTTAATTATCACACATGCATTTTTATGCAGCAACAAACAGAACAGAAAAGGAAAGATATACACAACATCCCATCACATGTTGTTACATGTGGAAAAGATTATTTTTTTCACAGTTACTAGTACCAAATGGCTCAGTTTATCATTTAATGTCATGACATAACATGACAAAATGTCCCCACTAAAGTTTGACTGAAGCACCTACTCTAAATGGCAATGCAGTTGTCTTAATACACACAATGGAACTACCTATTCACTTTTGTCCTAACCCAACAAACTGTCCTTTTACGTTAGCAGTTGACTATGCTTAATGCTTTTAAAATCACAGGAATCGGGCAGCCACATCTACAATATCAACAGGTCTACAGGTCATCACATTCCCTGTCTTCAACCTTCAGCACATTGACTGCTATAATAACACTTAGCTATAACAGTTAGCACATTCCTCATAGCTTAATGTGGAGTTTAATTATTAGCTGTCGCTGCTTGGGGTCCAGCGATCCGGGAGGGCAGTTTTGGGCCAGCCACCGCCTGGGAGACAAAACCAGATACCAAGATATGGCTCAATAGGTTTTAAAAAATTCAACTGTATAAAACAGGGTCAAGAACTTTCATATAATTTTCAGAATACCTTTTTGTATTTTCATATAGTTTTCAGAATACCTTTATGTATTTCCCTATAGTTTTCAGAATACCTTTTCGTATTTCCCAGTAGCCTACAACACAAGATGGTGCACACAGTGCAGCATTTAAGCAAAATGCTGTTGTTCATCACCACCTCAGCAGCTTAGTGCTACGTAAGTAAAATTAATCTTGAACCGTAAACAGCAGCGTCCTTCTATAATATCAGTCTTATGCCCTGTAAATCAGTACAATCATTAAACATGCTTTGGTCAATTTAATAATCAAACAAGTTGACTTATACAGTATTTAACATAATTAATATTTAGCCTATGTGTGCTGTAATAATAAGTAATATGTTTCCTTTTTAAATAATTCTGTAGTTTCCATTGTTTGATTTCCTCTACACAAAGGAACTCAGAAATGCCCATGTTTTCCTATTGAGTGGCTCTAACAGTAGGAGCACAGGTTCTTATCAATAGCTTCTTCATAGGTCGCAGGTCAGCTCAGTTGAAACTCCAACAAAGGAGATGTTTATGATCTCAAGCAGTTTCTCTGACAAGTAGACATTCTCTCACATGCATATGCGCACACACACACACACACACACACACACACACACACACACACACACCCACACACACACACACACTCATGCACATGCACACAAACACACATTTACATCTGGGGAGACTAATGTTCTTTTGCTCTATTTTACTGACCCATTATTGAAAATAAAGATAATGTATTCACTACTGCCAATAGAGAACACTAACAGAACAGAGCTTTTCCATTTACTGTAAGCTACTGTACATTTCTGTTCATGTAACACGTTTATACATTAGTCAGTGTAGAGAGATATGGACAATTTTTCAGTCTAACCCAACAAGTGTCCATGTGGCACTCTGTTACAAGCGCCCCAGCAGTCTATTTCAATAGTGCTAGTGTGACTAGTGCTGTCTGAGGGTGACAGTTCTCCCCATCACAAGGTGTATAGTTCACAAGGAGACTGAGGGCTCCTGGGTTTACTTGCAAAGCCTTGAGCATTGTTGACAGGATTTCACGTGTGATTATAGCCTTGGTTAGAGGTCAGCACTGAGCAGGGAAGAGTTAGGTGGGAGGGGGCAGCTCCTGTCCTCTCTACATGGACCAGGGCAGAGTTAGATGGGAGGGGGCAGCTCCTGTCCTCTCTACATGGACCAGGGCAGAGTTATATGGGAGGGGGCAGCTCCTGTCCTCTCTACATGGACCATGGGGGCTCAAAAATAGGTTAAAGTGATGCATTTCCTAATGGGGGGATGTAGACACTGCCATATGGGAGACATTTGAATATGTTTCTTTCTTCTTATGAACTATATCAGAAACACATTTAGGGTAGCAAAATACAACTATACCTAAGACATATTTTAAGGAATTTGTACATTGACTGCATATTCTGACCAGTTCAATACTACATAAAGTCACTATGAAGTCAAACAAATACACAATTACAATAACATCCTAAATATGGCTTACTCTTAATTTCATTTACAGTAAGATGACCTCTTCATCCATCTTGAATGACCTGCATGCTCATACGTTATCTAGGAGATCATGAACAAAAGGCTTAATTGAAAAGAACAATAGTTACTTTTGATGCAAGTCGACAACCATACATGTATTTCACAAATATAATCAACAGTTTATTTTTTACTTTTACTATATCCCAATTCATTACTTTCAACGATAGCCCAGTGTCAGTGCAAACTGATTGCGGGGGAAGAACATTTTAAAATATCTTGGCTCAGACATTATCAAAATAAGCACAAGACCATATTGAGCTACTTTTTTTTTTTTTATTGAAAAAACATGGTGTTACAGTTATCAAGTATACATATTTGCAGACATAGCCGTTGTACCAGCACAGCTACCCAGACGCCCAATTTCCACATCCAGTGGTTTCTTTACAAATATAGGCCAATATCTCTCCTATAATAATCAAATAACTATAGTCGCAACCAGACCCTTGGGGTCAAAATAGTCCATATATGTTCCCCATTATGGAAACTTAACGCACAGCAATACTTGTCCATCGTCCATCCTTATCATGGAGGCTACCTCCACTCATTACGCTTTCCTCGGAAAACCGCGGACACACTTCTCACAATACTTTTGATACCAGCCGCTCCTTTCTTCGCGGCTCTCGCTTCCCGTATCAAGTCTAGAAGTTCGTGAAAGACTAGCAGGACGCCATGGTAGGTCTCGGCGGCGGAAATCTCAAAAAAGCCACAGTCCGTGGAGAGGGCCAGGAGACGTCCCTCTTCGCTGGAGACGGTACGGCGATGCATAAGATCCCGTTTGTTTCCCACTATTATGACAGGAAGCGCGCCGGGGGACTTGATCTTGGCTTGTCTGATGCGCTGCGCCTGCTGCCGCACCGCGTTGAAACTCGCGCGGTCGCATATGCTGTAGACCAAGATGAACCCGTCCGCCCACTGCAACTGTCTGGCACTGATGTCGCCCGCGTTTCCATCGCTCTGTAAAATGAGTAGTGTTTAAATTAATGTCAGAACGGCTACATGTAGACTAGGCATAGCCAAACTGCCAGGTAGCCATACACACCTGTAGACACGAATCACAAATGTTGAAACAGATTTCTCGTCCGTCGATTACGTCGCTGTGGTTGTAGATGGATTCTGTTTGGCGGGACAATACACAAGCCTGTATTAATTATTTTACTTAAACGGAGTTATTATAGGTTATTCAATGACGTGAAAACAAGATTTTAAACTTACCAATATCGCTATATTCACCGATGAATCTTCTTGTGAGGAAACGCACGGTCAGAGCTGGGAAAACAAGTTTGGTGTCTTATTAGCGTCTTACCTTGTATCTTGTGCACAAAGAAGCCCACAATAGTAGCCTATAAAACAAGATCCTGCCCTTTCTCACCTGATTTTCCGACGCTTTCAGCTCCAAGTATCACAATATTTGCTTCCAACTTCTGGTTTCCTTCCATAATTTTGCTTCTTTGGTCACGAGTGTGTTGTTGATTTACAACCATTTGGAATCGTATTGTACACTGCTTAACACCTGAGTATAAAGTTTGGCTGTCCACAGCTCTGGTTTTAATAGCAGGTGGGAGGCGCATGCCCTATCCCATGGGAGAATGAGAACGTCCCCCCTTTGCGCTTTGCGTGCATAATTTAGAAGACAGAAGCTTACATAGTCATACAATATATATATTAACATATGTGCCTTATGGTGAGGACAAAGTTAAACAGTTGGTGTTGAGAAAAACTAGTGTTGATAAAAACCATACTCGGCCTGCCTCCCTGTATTCTCCACGTTTTGTTAGGGCCCATCCTGCCATCTAGTGTTGGTTATACAAAACATGCTACAAAAAAAAAAAACTACTGGCATAATTTGCAAACCCATATTAAGTACCATATTCCCATAACCACATCATGTTTGTAATGTGTGAAATCTTTATTAGCATTATGAAAAATATAACTACAAAATGAGTTGATGCATTTTCCATATGCATGTGTTGTGCATAATATAGAAATACAATTCACCTGTGGTAAATAATATACCATAATCTGGTTAAGGTTTCAGGCAATGAACTCGCTACTGAGCTGCAGATGAAACCCTTCCAAATGTTCTTTTAGTATTTCTCTCACATCCTCCCCATGCTGGTTGTCCCCTGAGCCCATGTCAACTCTGAACTGTCTGGACAGGTTGTCTAAGAGTTCTCCCCCATTTTCCCCTATCGTCATCTGTCCCAAGTCTCTCTGGAAACCCACTTCTGACACCAGGATGGTCTCGTCGTCCTCAGCCACCTCCTCGACACACTGCAACTCCTCCGTCCCAGGTATGGGCACCAGACACAGCTCTCCGTCTGCACGTTCTTGAACCACGTACACCTGAAGCTCCTGGCCATCAGCCTCTATGTACCGGCCGTGAGCGTCCAGCAGCAGCGGCCCCGTAGAAAGCTGATCTCGTCTCTGCTGGGGAGCGGGTGGCATCGAGCCCGTGCGGTGGTTAACGCTCATCGCCGTGCTTCCCCGAAGTGGCTGCTCCAGTACGAGCACCTGCAAGGCATCGGTGCTCTGCGTCCTGGCACACAAACGCCGTTCGGTTGCCACCGCTCCTTTGGCCGCGGTCGGCCTTCTCCCTGCGGATTTTTTCCGAGGCGGAGGGTGGTCGCCGCGCTCCGCCTCGCTCAGGTGAGACCTCAGAGAGCCGTTGGGCGGCCCTTTTGCCCTGCTCTCAGAAGCTTGCCACGTCCTGTCGGCTCGCTCCTCGGCCGCCGCTCCCGTGCCACAGTGGAAGCAGTAGCCGTCCTCGTCCCCAGAGCGGTTATGCGCGTCTGAGGCCACGTGCGCTCTGCTCCCGAACAGGTCCTCCCTACCTCTGGCCGGGGCCGCCCCGCTCCCTGCCTTGCGTCCACCTACAGCCAGCCCCGTCTCCAGTGCGCCTCCCACGCCACGCTTGGCCTGCTTCAGGTGTTTCTCGCGGAGCCGCGCGAGAGCGACGCGGAGGCGGCTCTCCCGCCGCCTGGCCGCCCTCAGCTCCCGCAAAGCCTTCTCCAGGTAGTCCACCACCTGGTCGTAGCGCCGCACCCACAGCTGGGGGCAGTGCTGGGCGTAGCAGTGCTCCCTGGGCAGGTAGAAGCCTGGTAGAGGGGGCAGGCGCCTCATGAACCGCGATGGGGAAGGAGGTTGAGCTTCAGGCGGTGGGGAAGGGCAGACCTCAGCCTGGGGAGGGCCTTGTGGAGCGCAGGGGCCGTTGTCGGGGCTTGTCTCCTCGGCCGGGCTCTCTCTGCCTGTTGTGGTGACCGACTGATCGACGTCGTCTTCCCTGTCTATTGACTCGGCTGTGTCGTCTGCTGACCCCGCCTCTTCTGCTGCTGGGTCTGTTGTCTCAGCTTTCGGTGTATTCATGTTCTTCCTGAAAATGTAAACCACAGGAACCCCGTGACACTCTTTAATAGCCGACTTGCAGATCAAATAAAGAATAATCCACTTAAATCAGGATGAAGGGGAAATTCTTTAATTAGATGTTTGTAATTACATTTTGTTGCAGATAATGCTGCAATGCAAACTATATACAGGACTTGTAGCATATTTGTGCCACTGTGAAATGCTGCATGCTGTCATATACTTCACTTTCAGCTGGCCTAACTGTAGTTGGGGAAATCAGTTGAGTCATTGCTTGGCAGTCAAATGTTACAGCATGCTGCTAGTTTCACTGGGGTGTGTGAAGACACTTACATACTTACTTAGATTTTACAATAAAAAAGTATTACTAAAATATTATGCGTCTTCAAATTACGAGCAGCATTCTAAATACAACTGTATTATTCTGGCTTACCCAGGTTGACTGACTGGTCGTTTTCGAGGTCTTCCTCCTTTACGCTTAGCTGCTGGTGGGGCTTCAAATACTGTTGGAAATGCATCTTCTTTCAGTCTGTGGATGCCACTAAGAAAAGAACAGTGGGTGAAACCATGATAGATCACATTAAACTTGACTAGACTTTATAGGAGAATGCAAGATTCAAGGTCAGGGACCAAGGTCAATCAATACCTGTATCCGGTGAGTTCAAAGCTGTCTGGGGTGAAGTGTTTTGAGCAGAAATACACAAAGTCGGTTTGGGGATCCCACTGGGTCGAGCGATGGGAATTGTTGATCCATAATTTTCTACGAACTTTTCCCTTTGGCAATCTGGTTATAAAAAATGTAATTTGTCTTGAAATACAAAGACCGTGGCTTAACAGACAGCTACATTTTTTTCTACATTCTCACACACATTTCTCTATGTAATAATGTTCTCTCACTTGTGGAAGGTAATGCCAGCCTTGCGATTTTCACGGGTGTCCCGAGAATTGCAGCCACCGGCTGAACAGTGTCTGGGCATCTATAATAAATTAAATGGAAACTATTGAGCTAGTGTCAAAGTCCCATAATGAAACTATACAGCATAATAGATGGATCAAAGATAATAAAGTTACTGTTGGAAACCAATACAGATTCCCTGGTCCCCCCAGCCCCATTAATTAGAAAATGTAATCCGGTGTTAAGTGCTACTGTAGTTTGGAGGCAATAGATCCATCCATCATACTGAGCTACTCCATACATTCATATAAAGAGCTAAATTCTTCTTTGTGGTGTTAGCGTGAGAGATATTAATATAATGTCACTATATTGGAATGGTGGCACACACTATTTATTGCTATACTTTTATTATTACATAACAACTTATAACATGCATTGACTTGTACAGATACATTCTCTTGAGAGATGAGAGTACACATTTTCTTCTTTCAGCATTCTAAGATGTGAGTGATGCCCCCCCCCCCCCAAACAACAAAACTCTATTTTAACAGGAAGAGACAGACTGAGACATAAATCTCTTTCATATTTTTATGTGAGTGAAAATGATAGTTGTAATTTATTTGGGTAACTATTCATTTGATGGCAGGCCTAGTTACCAAAAACAAAGGTATCTTCTGATCAAATAAAGGTCTACCTGGCTGACAAGTTACAAAGCATAGAAGAGTTGAAAGAATGTTTGTTGACAAAAAATGAAATTATTATGACAATTGCTTACTTTACAACTCAACACCTGTGGGCCAGCATCACGTTGTGCTTTTATTGCTTTTGGATGTGGGACAATATCCTTCTGTGTTGTCTTTGAAAGTCTCGGTGGGAGTTGTAGCTAAAAGAACATTATAATGTTTTATTCAACCCATATATCAGAGGGAATATTTGCAAGATCACACAATGATTTTTATAATTTTTTATATAAGTAACTCACTTTCTGAAGATTTGATGGAAAATTAAACATGCAGGGTACAACTCCTTCCCTCAGACGGACAGTTTGTCCAGTTCTATCAAAGTCCTGGGGTTTAAAGTGCTGAGAGCACAACACAGAATGTTTGCTTGCAATGAACCCATTTCTCCCGATTCCAGATTCCCATGCTTTTCTTAGTTCACCATGAGGAAACCTGTGATGAAATCAATGAATGACGTAATTCTAGCTAGAGACAATTATGTCAAATGTTCTGGTATAGATTAAAAATTAGACCCTTTTTGCAATTGTTGTTATGTACATTATACAGCCACTAAATACTTAAGAACATGTACCGGTAGCGAATAACACAGTGCACTTACTTGTGAAAAGTTATTCCCTGCTCTTTCGTTTTTAGGTTGCGGACCTTATAGCAACCACTCGCGGAGCAATGATGAGGCATTATGCAAAATTGCGCATCAATACAGTAGCTGAAGCAGACACATACAAGTCATGTGTTTTATGTTGGTACCATGACTTGGTACCCTACGGCCACCGCTACAAAATGGATTCACTACTCGACCACCTGACTTAGGCTAATGGAGCAGGGCCGTTGCTTTAGTAGATTAGGTTCGTTAGTACACAGAACTCTACTAGATAACAAGATATGTTGGTACAAGAGACAAGCTGAAATCGCGCTCGATGTGTGTGCTCTCTGGTGTGCTACTGTACAATTAGAGGACACATACAAATATGCACCAAATCTGGAATATTGCTGCATTCATTGCTTTGCAGCCACAGGCTTTGTGTGGTTGTACAGTAGCTACGGCAGTGTTAGCTTTGTCAATACGCCGCGTCGTTGCTACTTGCTAGCCTACTCAGGCAATAAAAATAACACCCAAGACAACACATATGTATGTATTACATATATTATGTAAAAATAAAACCTTCGCATGCAAGCTTCCGACCTCACGAAGATGGCTGTCCTTTGCTTATTTATTTCTTGTTTTCTGCCTCACTCGATGGCCTCACCACATGACCTCACCAGGCAGATCTAGTTCATAATACAAGTTGAGATGATTACAACTAACGTTACTGCCACCTAGTGTTTGGAATATGAAAACCTATATTTCTCCTAAAGTTGTCATATTTAGCCTATATTAGCAATCATGATAATATTAAATATGTGTTATTATACATTTTATGAAACTTTTGACTTGCCATATAAACTTAAACTACTAGCAAGTAGTAACAGATGTAAATGCCTTACAAACTTGACCTGATACTAATTTCCCTCAATATCTAGTTAAATGTTCAAGCTGCTTTGCATCTTGACCTAACTTTGAAAGTGCTGCACACACCTTTCTTAGTACTAGCATCCAAGTGTTTGCTGGGATCCAACAAACTACAATGCAAGCTCTTAGTATTTGTGCTCTTTTCATCTGTAAACTATTTTTGCTCAAACAAATATGTGGTCCAGGTAAGATAAACAAATATTTTTAAATAATAATAATAATGAGGAAAATACTAATTAAATCACAATAGTCTCATAATGGCAGCTAAAGGACAAATTACATTAATCTGAGGTATCTTCTCTTTATAGATTGGAGTGTTCATAATTTGGCACTTATTGCTAACACTAGAACCAGGTAAGACATTTTGAATTGGACTTCATTGTTTCACTGCTGAATCATATGACATGTAAAGACATAGTCAACATAAAATGTCAAAAATTAATAACTCTGATTATGTAAATATACATTATTTGTGTGTTGGCAAGATTAACGGTGCATAATTAATATATGACGTCATCCGCAATAGCCATGTTTTGATCTCTCATCTTACAATTAATGATTTCTCAACAGGCCAGTTGGTGAAATGGTTTCATCAGAACACATCCTTTCCTCATCTCAGCCTGAGGCTAGAGATACCGGTACTTATAGTCTCTATAAAAACACGCCACCTAGGCATATTCATGTAAAGAATATCAGCACAGCCTTATGGTTTAAGAACACATTGTATCCATCTAAATCACATTACAGGCAGACTGAGAGAGGAAATGATAGCCATAAGATCAGGTTTAGACACTGGGCGTCTGTTTTGAAAGCAGCTTGTTCTTGGATGCAGCCATTATCAGCATGTTTTATGCAACCTATTATACCAGTGCCTGGTTTGTCAGAACTTGTTTCTGTAATGATTCAATCCACTCAACATATGATTAAAATATTAATGCCAGCTTATTATTCAGACAGTTCTAGTGGTGGTTTTCAGGTCAGCTTTTATGAGGCAGGCCACATGTCTGTATGGCAGAGTGAAGCTGAGTTTGACCACCAAGTCATTTTGGTCATGGAGAATGATCCTGTAGTTGTAGAGTCTGCCACCTACCTTTTTGAGAGGCATCCCTCTGTGTCCACTCTAATGATGCACCACAAAGGCACCTTTGCTGTCCTCAGAGGAGTAAACCAGCATTTGAACAGAAAAAGCCGCATTCTACTAGTTGGCCATGGCAACAGGGGCAGCAAAGGGTTTACTACGCTAGGGGGCCATGGGCCAGAGGAACTAGCCAGGGCTATATCCACCATAAAGACTGAAAACGGCCATCTTCAAACCATTAGCCTCCTTAGCTGCTACCTGGGTAATGACCTATATTTTGCAGCATCACTGCTAAAAGCACTCAGATCCATGAACGTAGAGACAAAGCTGCACCTACATAACACACTCCTCTCTGTTCATCCGGATGGGGAGATTGTGACGGGAGACAATGGTATCTGGAGATACAAAGACCAAAGCTCATTATTTGCTGAACTAGACAGAAGTGGAAACCTATTAACATCTGTGCAACTTGGCCAAAGAGGCCAGGTGATCCCAGATTATCAAGGCAAGGCTTTGTACTTTAACAGTTTGGATTGGCCAAACCACCCTCAAATGTTTGTCCCTGAGGAATTACGCAAAAAATACCAATCCATCGATTGCCTAGAGGGGCTCACATGGAGTTTGTTTTTCGAGGAGAATGAAAGACGTCGTGCTCCTAATTACATTCCAGCAGACACGCACATGAAAGCAATTTGGCTCACAGAACCAGAGACAAATGAAGAAAACATGGTCTTCAAACATATTACCACCATAATGGATCTGCTCGTGGAGATCCGCTACAACGCACGGCTGGAAGCTGAGACAGACATGTACTATGTCCTGAACGACTGCATTTACAAGGTTCAGAGGATAACCTTCAATGTAACCCTGACGGGTAAATTCATGGACCCACAGAGCCACAAAGAGATAAGCAACTTTCTTTTGGATTTTAATGACCAAAAGGACATGTCCTCCCTTCACGAGCTTCGCCAGGGTCTGAAGCCATCCAAATTCAACGACTTCTGCCGCCAGACGTTCCAGTTGCATCAGTGCGCCTACAACTGTGAACGCTGGGGTCATTACTTTATGGTCGCGGTGTTCTCGGCGTCGGTGCGCAACTTTCGGACCTTCTCGCTCTTTCTCATGAGCGTCATTGCTTGTGAGGTGGGACGCACGCGAGGCAGCGACAGCTCGCTCTGCACTGCTTTCGTCGGAGAAGACCACCCAATGGCTACTGAAGACCCCTGGCCCGCCTATTCTAAGAGGGGATTCTACGGCTGTGCCATGGAGAGGCTGGAGGTGGAAAGGCAAGACAGAGTGGTCTGGTTGGATCAAGTCGTAGCCAAGGAAAACGCCCTCTATAGCAAATCAAAGCAGATTATGAGCAACGTGGATCACGACACACCGACAGAGCTCGACATCTTTGGGAGGGTCAAGGTCATGAATAAGTACGTGTTCTCCTCATATCTCGAGTACTTTCGAGGGACGCCAGAGGGTAAGAAGCTCAAGCGAGGATGTGTTGCCTCCTACAATGATAACACTAAACATGATAGGAGGATCTGATCGTCCTCATTGCATCTGTTGCAGTGAATGTAATGGCTCACTATGTATTCTCAAAAAGGTGGTAGATTAATCGCTAATTAATTCATCTTGTTTCACTCCTCTAATACAGATACATACGTTTATTCTGTGTGCTTGGTTTGCTACCGCAACATTTTATTGGTAACTAGAAGAATGCAAATATCTCACACACACATTGGATAAAACGAAACATTTGCATTACTCTTAACTGCAGTAGAGGATGTTAATTTGACACACTCTTCTTACATATTTTGTGGTGCTAAAATGTTTTTAGGTTTATACACAAAATAATGTGCTTGCTCTGCTTTTTCATGTGTTTATTACATAAAGTTGTATTTTATGCCATATTAGCTTGAATACAGGGTATAAATACACATTGGTTGTAATACTACGAGGGGTAAAACATGGTTAACACAGCAATGTCATGCAGGAATTGTGACGCACATATTACTATTATAGTGAATTTAGTTACATAGAATTTGTAATGAAAATAAGTGTCTATACTGCAAGTCAAATTGAGTAGTCTGTTAAAATTGTGTAGTAAATTACATTAAACATTTAAGGCAGGGTATACGACAATATGTGTACAGCCTCTGATATATTGACTAAACTGAAATTCCAGCAAGTAAAATAAAAAATCCAAGCATATTCTATTAAAATCTGTTTAATGTGTTGAAAGAACAGCTGTTTTCACTTTTCTTGTTGACTTTGGGTGGGAATGGTTTAGTCCAAATTGCATTCAGTTTCATACAGCAAAATAACTGAATAGAGTGCATTTAGAACAAACATCAGACACATCTGTATTTAATGAGAGTAAATAATCAGGATGAGCTCCAGAGCTGGACAGTTGGAGAGGTGATTATGTTTGGGGGTGGGGTGGAGTGGGGAAGGGGGGCGGGGCTCTGGTCACGGATACCCCGTCCCATGTTGGGTGTCAGCAGGCAGGTCTTCACAGCACAATGCAGGTGCATTTGGCCACCTTATCGTTGCTGAGCAGGCCATACTGCTTGGTGGCTAGTGACTGGATTAAGCCCCAGAACTGCTTGAAGGAAATGCCCTCGCCGTCAGACACACCCATCGTTTGGAAGATCTCCTTCATTCCCTGCTCTGTGCTTGCAGTCTGTTGGGACAGACGGACAACTTTACAGCTGTAAAGTTTCTCATGAGTAAATACATCTGGAATCCAACAGTTCCCATGAACAACTATGATATTTGTGTTTTTCTTCAGGTGTGACAGTGTGTAATGTGCGCTATTTGCCACGACGTCAGACACCTCAGTCACACCATTATCAATTTACATATTGGTAATAGTATATAATCTAAATTACCAGCTACTGTATATGAAGGAGAACAGGGTAAAAAACAACTCTTGGTTATTAGGATTATTAAGGAGTTTGCATGTACACTTGATAGCAAACCCAGAAGCTCAAAATCATGACATCATCATTTTCTGCCTTTGAGTGTGTATTACATAAAGCTGTACGTTCTAATTATGCCATATTGGTGCATAGTTTACAGGCTACACAAGGTCACAGTTTCAAAAGAAAGCGTGTGAATTATGTCTGCGTGTGTAGAAAAAAAAAGAGTGAAAGAGCCGCACCCTACGTCAGGAATCAATGGGAGGTATGGCCAGGAGGAACTGTTGCTAACTGACTGCTGCAGTAAAACCTTATCAAATCTATTCTGAACACATGTTCTCTAACTAACTCCATTGTACTGTACAGTATTGTGTATATGAGGGACATGTCGTGCTATCTGCACAATGGGTAACGTGACCTATATTCATTTTGCATATAGCCTCCACTTTATTATATTTGACTGTAATCAAGAGTAGTGATATGATATATGTAATGGCCGCATAGGTTGAACATTGCACACTGTCACGTTACCCTACAGTGTATTTACATCATAGGACGACCTTGAAACACAATGACCAGATGTGACTAAACTGTCTGTAACTGAGGGAACAAAGTTACACACCACAGCGACTCAATCCCTCACACAGGCCAATGAAGCTCTTATCTGGTGGCTTACCGATGCCAGGGAGGGCAGCTGTGATGACAAAAGCTTTTGGAACTCGTCTTTTTTCAGCGTGGCACTCTTTTCACCTGACGCAGCGTGGAACTGGTTCACCAAGGTGCCAATGGCCTGCTCGAGGTCTGAGTGCTGCACATGCACATGGACAAGCACCATGTCAGGCAGGCAGGCTGTTTCACGTTTGTAAGTGAAACGAGTAAGTGCTTCATAGCTGTCAATAACAATAACTAACCAATTATTTACAATAGACCTACTGTACATGCAGAAATATAAATATAAACAAACAATGGTAATATTGTCATTCCCTATTTATTAAAGATATAGCACAATATTAAACATAATTAAAATCTAAATATTTATAGGGCTATGTTCTTTTAATTTAATTTTGTTTTTATTATGTTCATCTCATCACCACACAAAACATAATATCCAGTATCTCAGGATACAACTCTCAGAACACTGTCCAATAACTTGTTAAGTAACTATAGTTAACGACACGTTATCATCATACCATATCATCATGCATACCATAGAAATATGCTGGCTGCATGTTGTCAAAAGAGCATAATGAGGCCTAGCTGTTAAATTCTGTACATCTGTGAGATTTGTATTTGTTGTGTGTACTTCTGGTGCTTTGCTATCAGAAGGCCCCCGCCCACTCTAAAAAAACATACACATAGTAGCGAGTAAAGTGGCGTAGGCCATTTTGCCAAGGAACACTTGAAGTAGGTCATATTACTTTGCACTCTTTACCAAACAACTTCAATCCTCCTGTCAACATGACTGTCACCCGGCCGACATACAGGTTACAGGCAAACTTGAGCAATGACAGCTTTGTTTAAAATTACACTTGTTTGCAGGTATACACGTGTTTCAACAGATAGCACTTCAAAAAGCAATAGGCTATACCGGCTTTCAAGCAACAATGGAAGAACAAACTTTATAGACTAGCTAAAGCCTATTTAGCCTTATATTATAGCCTATCAATGTATGCCATTAACCAAAGAATTATACATTTTACTGAGCAAACAAATAGTCTATGTGGACAGACTGTAAAATTCCTAAATAGCGATGTTGTATATACACAGCATACCTGAAATATGGTAGGCCTATTGCCCATTGCATAGCCCAGGTCTATAGACTGTTAATTTTGAAACACGACGTTATAGGGTTAGCGAATGTTAAATTAGCATAGATAATAATCAATGACGATCTAGCTGTTACACCACGCCAGTGTTTGCTTAAGGAGTGTTTGGCTTTAAGGTCGCCGTGTTGAATACTAGGCGACGTTGGGAAAGACTGGCAACATTCGCCTCTAGCATAATCGCCCCCCCCCCCCCATATCTATCTCTCTCTCTCTCTCTCTCTCTCTCTCTCTCTCTCTCGCACACACACTACAATAAGCACATTGGTCCCAGGTATAAAAGCCTACTGCATTCCATATTGGCAATCTGCACTACATGGTGCTGCATGTTTTTGTCAATGAACAAACCATAACCTGAAATGTTTTACGAAAGGTGATGAAGCTTGCAGGCTACATTCCGAACCATTGAAACAGAACCATTAACAAGCATATTCCTTTAGAACCCACAAGGCCTGCTGTTACACATCTTCATTCAAAGTCATGGAACTACAGTAAGCAAACGCCCAAGTTCCAACTAGCTTCACTTATGTGAACAAGCGCGAGGTCGAGTATGCCATGTTTTAAGGGCCTACAGACTAAAGCCGCCCACAAACTTAAAGGAATCCAACTGCAGTTCATTGGCTTCCCGTGCGTTCAATTTCTTCAACACACGTTTTTAAGTGTGGACAACATTTGATTGTTTTAGATATATGGCCTATATGACCCACATTTAAATGAGTATGGCCACGCACATGAGACGGCGGGTCTTCGTTCCGAACTGACGTTTTCCGTTGCTTGACTTGTTACAGTCCACGTAGCATTGTCTGTCATGGTTTACTTACACTATGAGTCTACACACTAAGAGTGAAATCAGGACTGTTGACTTAACCTACATCACAAACTGTAGACTACTTTTGTGTACTTTCGTAATGTTTCATATAGACGTTTTGAATGTGCACACATGCCTAAAGGTGTAGCCTCCAAATAGCCACGTTTACTCGGGACACTTCACAGAAACGTATTAAACATAATAACATATCTGATCTCGCACCAATAATAATAGTTTTAAAATTATATCTTACCGGTGCCATATCTGAGTTTGGGTTTTTTAAACTGGTTAACCTTTCTCCCTGCGACGCTTGGCAAGTGTTACTTTTCCTTCCTCGGTGCAGGATTGCTTGTCACAAACTGGCAGGATTCCTAAATCCGCCCATGCAGGAAAAAAAAACACGCATTCCATCTTCCGTGTCAGTTAAAATGGGCTAAAGGAGTAATCACAGTGCTCTGTAATCTGACGCTATTAGGATCCTACATTTTAGCACAAAGTTCGCAGTGACATTTTAAACCATTCAAGGTTTGTAATATATAAGAATCATATACTATATTTAAAAAAAAAATTTTAACCTTTGGAAAAACAATTGGAAGAGGGTAGGCTATAGTAGACACAGACTCAAAAGACGACAGCTCATTCCGCATCTGGAAATCTTCAGAATAGTTGGAACACGTTGGTTTTACGCAACAATTGCAGGCACATTCAGGCGCACTGATTGTTGTCAGACCGTTGAAGACTTAACAAATGACATTTGTGTTAGTTGCACATTTAGCCTAAATCATAGTACAGGCACAACTACATTCTTGCCACCCGGTTTTATGACTTTACGACTCTGGGGGCTGGGTAGATTAAGATTTATAGGATAAACGGTCTATTCGATACAGACTAACAAATCTTCGTGCGAGTCCATTGCATATTAAATAGGTATATAGCCTGTATAGTACTTTGGGAATGTTCCGAAAGAAATACATTGTAGTAGCCAAACAGGACAAATGTGTAATGGCATGAGCTGTGGAATTCACATTCTCACTGCAAACATGCTTGAATGCTCACGAATTTCATAAAAACATTAGACCACAACACACACATAGTTTCGTCTATTTACACACATATAGCCAACAGTACGAGTTAAAAACCTTGTTTTTGTATTGCTATAGGCAAACCCCATCCTTAATCTGTACTTCAAACCATGTCAGGGATTCCAAAGGTCCTTAAAACTGCATGTGTGCGAGTTTCACCTATAGTAAAAATCATATGTAAGGAATACAATTCAGCCTTCTTTCTGACTAATTTATTGTTGCTCTTTCCGACTGAAATTCTCCCCCCAGAACCTGTTCTAACTTGTTGTGCCTTCAACTTATTCCCATGTTACTACTAGGGTGATGTTTCCCAAGAGGTAATGAATGACTTTTAGTTCAACAAAAGCCATATTGGCTCATCATGCCTGCCATGCCCCTAAACTGTGTCAAAACCAGGATGTGTCCATTCATTTTCCCTGTTAGCTAAACATTGAAAGGGCCCAGGGCCCATCCCCGTTGACCCCATATAGCTCACCTTAAACCACACATTCGTGCATTTAAACCTAAGGCCATACGGTCAAGCTAGTTATAGTGAACCTGAAGGAGGATGAAATGTCCCATGGTCCTGTATACTGTATAAGTCTACTTTTCCAAATGTTGCCAGTCTTTTTGGAATAAATGTGACAAAGACCAAAGACATGCATAGATTTTACACCCTAAGCCTCACCCTAAGCCTGTCTGCACTAAAATAAGTGAAAGACGTAAAGATTGTTGAGGCATACAAATACCTATAGGCACAGGAATTGATAATAAACTGAGCTTTGAGTGTAACACAAATGTTCTGTGCAAAAAAGCCAGCAGTGTCTTTACTGTTTGAGGAAGCTGAAGTTTGTCATTGATAGGCCACTGGCCTTTGTTTTACAAATCTTTAATTGAGTTGATTTTTCTCATTTTATTTTATCTGTTGGGATGACTTGATCAATCTTGTCTCTCATATAAGGTAATGCAACCACTCAACCACACTTTGTATATTGCTCTTTTATTTGTGTGTACAGTATATCAGTGACATGTTGTATTTTGTGTGTGTGTGTGTGTGTGTGTGTGTGTGTGTGTGTGTGTATTTGTAACAATGTGATAACCTACTTCCATTTATATGTATCTATTTGTGTTTTTCATTTTACTGCCGCACAATTTAGTATTTATTTATATACAATAACATTATCAATATTCAATCATCTTTCATTAACTCACTTAATACATTTATTGTTAAGTTTATTCAAAATGTGCCCACTAACTATTACACTGCTGATATGGATATTTTTGAATATCATCATTTTTAAAATCATATTCAATATTGTTAATACACTTTTTATTTTATAGGTAGATAATAAGCAGTGTGCATAAATGCCGTTTATTTATAAAGTGCATTGCCATTGTGTGTCAATGTAGTCATTATAGAACACTGGCGCCCTCTAGCCTTATTTGTTTAAAAGTGCCTCGTCCAATATATGATTCGACATTGCAACAATGAGCTTAATTTACGCGCTGAGGTTAAAAAGTTTATATCTGTATTGGTATTGAACCATTATATATAATACGGAGAAGCCATCTGTTTATGGTAATCATACGCGTATATAGGCTGTATTCACCAATAAATAGTATTGGAGACGCAGCCAGATAGGCAATATACGCGTAAGTAGCCGGTGTCGTGCCCAAAATTTACCGTATAGAAATGCGCATTTCGTGTTTATATTCCCACATTTTAACAGGTTAAAATGAATTAATTATAAATTAGGGCACAGGGCATGTGAAATACTATAGGATACTTAATAATAATGTGTTATAGCCTATAATCATCGTTAATCGTTAATTACGGTGTAGTTTCCAAATATAAATAAAATATGCTATCTCATATTTGACAGAACACAAACACATACACATCGGATATATAGCCAATAATTGTATCCATTGGCGGAAAGTGGCGCAGCAGAACGGGGCGATAGGTTATCAAGCTTGTTGGACCCCGCTAACTCCTCACCAAGTGTCGAGGTGTCCTTGAGCAAGACACCAACCCTAACTGCTTCCAGTGGTCAGGTGTCTCCTTGCATGGCTGACATCGCCATCGGTGTGTGAATGGGTCAATATGAGGCAAATAATTTAAAGCGCTTTGGATAAATAACTGCTAAATGCAGTACATTTACCATTTATTCAAATAAAAGCATGCTGCGAACGGCAATCACTTTATTTCGGACAATCACTTTTGGGTACGAAGGTTGTTCACAGCGTGTCAGGCTTTTTCGAGGTCGCTGCTAAGCCTTTGAAATCTTCTTTTCCTTATTAGTAATCTTACCTAACCTACTCCATTATCTGCGGTGCTCAACCATATGCCGTATTGCCTTGCCTGAACGCAGCGCAACGGGAATCAACGTTTGTTTATTGAACTGGCGCAAACAATATGTTATCAACGCCAGAGGATCCCAATTTTGATTACACAATATATAGACAGATCTTTTTTTTATATGCATATGCCTACATTAAGCAGATGATGGATTATAACAAGAAGAGCAACAGCAAAATCCTTTACGCGTGCAATCATGTTGTTCGCGGCAGGTGAGCGCTATAGTTCTACTATGGAAATTTAAATGCTATAATATCGATGCATGCAATCTAAATGTCCTGATCAGGTATGGTAGTCTAAGCTTAAATATTATTATGGTTTGCGCAAAGACTTTTTCCGCAGGTTTTTTTTTTAATCGGTAAATCAATATTTAGGAGTATAGTCTCGCAAACCTCATGGCATTTGAATGTCAGGTTCACAATAGGGGGTCAGCAACTTTTTTGATATGAAGTGCCCTTTTCAAATGATCTTGTTGATTAGTGTGTCATATCAACGTTAGTATATTTATGGCATTACATCCAAATGGATCTGTAATTGTATTCCATATAGGCAATATGCAGAGCAACATAGAAATAATAAAAAGTTCTCCCAGGACATTATAATTGTGTATTATAATATGATACAAGGTTGCAATCCTTATGGAAACATCCAAATCTCAGTTTAAACCATTAACCTTAAAACAATCTTGGTTATCAGCTATAAACTTGACTTAGTAATAATGGCAGTTATTATAAAAACAAGAGACTACAAGAATGCTGCCATTGCCGACATACTATCGATCCCATTCCAGCAGCGTTAAATACTATCCAGTCAGAGGCAGGTAGATGTTTGCTGCATGGAGGTGAGGATGCATGTCAATAAAACTGCCTTGAAGAACAGTTCACACAACTGCAAATGTCTGTGAAATACATTATTTGGTATGAGGATGAGTGTGCTTGAACATTGTGCCATTGGTTAAGATATCGTGTGCCCATGGTGACACTTTGTGCCAATGGTTACTGACCCCTGCAATATAGGCTATATTAAGACCACATTTGTATCGCAACAAATAGGCATATACACAGTTATGCTACATGAAGGCTATCAAAAACCTTGATTTAAACCAGTAAATTTAGTTTGTTGTAGCCGACCCTATTGTAAATTAATTAATATTATCTCAATTTCACATATGGAATAATGAGCGAAGCAGCATCTGAAACGCAAATAGGAAGGATTCATAGGCCTTCACCGATTGGTAGGTATTTGCATGCATATCATCCTATCTTTTTCTGACTCTGAAGATTTTCACCTTATCTCGTGCGTGTGCGTATGTGTGTGTGTTTGCGTGTGTGTGTATGTGTGTGTGTGTGTGTGTGTGTGGAGGAGGGGGCGGGGGTACGAAATTTACATTTCATTTTGACATTGTATTTAGGCACACATCACTATCACTTCACGCCTAAAATACTATAAATATTAAATACGGGTACATGTTCTCACTTTAAAATATTTTTTCTCTGAAAACTGAGGAATGTATGTTTTTTAACTGTAGGTGTCGCGAGAGAGATAATAATGTGGACATGGGAGGGAGCACTGCGGTGTGTAGAGGCGTCTCACGAGGCTAAATGCGTGGATATTGCCTTGGTTGGGTTCCTATAGTTTATTGCTTGTTGTCTTCCTTTGATGGACGCGATGCTATCAACTGGGGCAAGTAGGCTACCATAGCTGCGACTAATGAAATGAAATGAGTCTCTGTTGAGGAAAACATCTCGACAAAGAAAAGTAAGATCCGATTACCTGTGTCTCCACTTTTCTATTGTGTGTACAATACTGTACTAATCTGGATAGTTAATCTACAGTCTAGTTGGTGTTTGTTTAGAAAATATTTCGTGTTGCAAAAACAACTCGTGTTTGTTTTCATTACATTCGGACATAGCGCCGTTAATTCAAATAAGTCAAATCAACAGACCATGCTAACTTTGGTTGATTTTGCTACAGTCCATTACATTACAATTCTAACTCAGTTCAGTTAGAGTTTAGCGATCTGGATGCAGATTTGGGATGAACTTTGGTTAACACGTGTTTACTGTTCTGCTGACCTGAGGAATGTTAAGGGGTGGATTTTGGTCAGGAGAGGATTTTGGTAAGTTATTTCTATATATTATTGGTGGATGTACCGTAGCGTGAAAGTCAGTTCCAGTTTCTCAACACAATCGAACCTGTGGATATTGTTGATAGTGTAAATGTTTAGAAGTGCGTTCAATTATGTAAACACAAAGTTTAATCCCTCACTGTAGTTGTGAAGCAGGCGTGACATAAAACGCTAAATGGCCCTGGGTGGTTTCTAACAGTTGAGGATACATTAGGTCAGAGGTCTTCATCAAGGGATCCGGGATAGTGGGCTACTAGATGGTCCTCAGAGATACTGGAGGGGGCCCTACAATTTATTTGATCACAAACTTATTTTCATTTAAAAATAAATAAATAAATAAAAAAAAAAAAAAATAAAATAAAAAATAAATAAATAAATAAATAA
>JAODLL010053519.1:0-18957 GCA_026546735.1 Forbesichthys agassizii
TATATATATGTATGTATATATATATATGTATGTATATATATATATGTATGTATATATATATATGTATGTATATATATGTATATGTATGTATATATATGTATGTATATATATATATATGTATGTGTATGTATGTATATATATATGTATATGTATGTATATATATATATATATAACTCATTAATCATTGTGTATTCATTTATCATTAACATAATCTTTAATAAATCTATTAATAAAATATGTAATCGTGTTTTGTGTCTAAAATGTCACAAAACAATGTCACTTGAACTCCATTTAAATCTGCTGAATTCGTTCTGCTATTAGTACACTGCATAATGTGTCCTGCGCGAAAGTGATTAATTTGTAATAGCCTACTTTTGTGGAAGTTTTTTGTACTTTTTGCAACACATATATCCAAAACACGTCACAGAAGAATAATAAAAAAACTATTCAATTGAATACCTTAGTAATGGCTTAGTAAATTCTCCAACCAATGTACATCTAATGTGTTTGTGTGAATAATAACAGCAATAATAATAATAATAATAATAATAATAATAATAATAATAATGTCATAATCATTAATAGGGCAATTAGACTTTATCTTATTTGATGGGGGTATTTTGATATTGGATAGGGAAGCGCTGATTCATTTCTTGCATTTGGTAAGTCTGCATGTATGCCACTAGATGTTAGTATAAAGATTAGGAAAATGTGTCCATAACTGGTTAAGAAAAAACAGCCCGATTTTCTCTCTCTCCAAACGAAGTAGTCTAAAACCCATTGTCATCTGATTTCTAGATTGGCAAGTGTATTTATAAATATATTCATAAATATTATAGAATATTTTTTCAAATATAAATTGATTTAATAGATAAATCTATGAACACCATGTGGTGTTTGTGTAAAATATATTTCTAATGGATCCAGTCCATCTAACAACCCTTTTGCCTCTTTTGAGACAATATCATTTCACTTTCCAGGTTGAATACTTCTACACATTTAAAATATGATCTTATGAAACAATTAGCGTTTTCAAAAAAATTGTATCATTCGTGAATTCAGGTATAAACTATTTTTTACTATAATTCACAAATAACCTTTTAATGTATTTTTCTAGTGATGTGTTTTGCCTACTGTATGTGAATGTGTTGTAATGTTATAGCCACAAGAGAGCACTCTGACATCAAAAACAATGTGAGCTTGATTTGCCCTTGGAAACTGGTCACTGTTCTGTATCTGTGATTTGTTTCAGCACTTAGATAAATCCTGGAGATCATAACTGATTGTGCTAAATAGTTTCACACTGCAACACACAATCATTAAATCATTCAAGTTATTTTAATGCCTGGTCTGTCAGGGAACGTCCTGGAATAAAGGATGGTGATAGGTCTCTGTGATAACGCATTGCTGAGTCCTACGTGTAATCCAGTGACATGCTGTGAAAAGTAACGCAACTCCCATATATAAGGGCTTATCTATTGAGCCACCTTGTCACCAAAATAATGGACTGACAGCGTACAGCTTCATTACAAAGCTGGCAACCGTCATGCTGGGTCCCTGTTGTGTTGACTTTTTGAAAGAGGACAGCCACACATACACAAACAGTAACAGACAGGCAGACATAGTTTGTACTCTGCTGAACTCCTACATATAAAGCATTTACAAAATAGGGTAACATTACATTATAATGTTTGAAGAAGGTACGCTGCTCAATTGTGTTCACCAGGTACATTGATATTTTAAAAGCTGACTACTAGACCTGTAGTACTCGAGGCAGGTCTTGGTCTTGAGACTGGCCTCGAGACCACTTTTTGAAGGCCTTGGTCTTGTCTCGGTCTTGGACATAGGAGAGCTTGGGAATTAACTTCAAGACACTGTAATCTTGATTATATTGCCACTTCAAAAACGTGTGACGTTTAAGAGGAATATTCATTTGTTTTGATTTGTTTTTATGGGAATGTGAACCTTTAGGATCAATCTTTAGGATTAGTGCCTATGGTTTGCATGTTGCAGAGTTGATCATAAGTGTTTCATGCTGTGAAAAAGCGATGGTTAAAATGCGTTTTGGTAAATTACACAATACACTCACAATGTGAATGTTTACTACGCAAAAATGTGACATGCCTGTATTTTATTCGCTTTTTTGTTTAACTTTCGCCAGGCCAAAAATAAGTTAAAACAAATCACAGCGAACCATATGATGTCACCTTACAATACGATAGTGGAACTGTTTACCTTCTACTCAGTCTGTAAAGCATTGCTGGAAAGTTCGAAGGCACCATTTGCATAATGGTTTTTGAGAATATTATTCTCTGATCTGTCTGGAATGCAAAGCAGGCTACTCGCTTGAATGCGGCACGCTTAACCGTGCGGTGACCCACTTGAAAGAGGTGGGCCAGGGCACGGTTTGGTTGGACCCAGGCGCGGTACGCATCAGTGTGATCGCAAACGTGCCAGGGGATCGACGTGACAGTTGTTTCATTACAAATAGCATTCCGGCAAAGGGAACACTTTGATCTACATCTAAGTGGTAAGTGCAATGTTTACTGGAAATGAGGGCAGATGAGAATATTCAGGAGCAACTGCATACAACACACAAGAACTATCTACTTACTCGTGGGTCTCAAAGCACCACTGAGCAGTGTCGGCTGAAGCTGAACAAACTGCGTGCTCATGAATCTGAAGGTACGGGATGCACTCCGTAAATCTGGTAGCTTGTCAGACATCAAGGACATATTCCAGTAGAACGATTATGTGGACAAAATAATTGGCCTGAAACCAAGTAGCCAACATAATGTTTTGGAGTAAGCGTGCCTTTGCCCTGAAAATTAACTGCAATGTGAGTGCAGGCCAGCGGGGAGTGAAGAGGGGGGGGACAATCGTGCTAGGCCAAGTGTAAGTACGCCCTAAAGGAGCCTTCACATGAAAAGCGGCAAAATAGATCTGCACTGGCTGTGCTATTGTTTTCCAATGGGAAGGGTGGTGGCACCCAACTATGCGGTACCACTACCCCGGGTGTCGCGCTTATCTAGAAATTGCCACCTAGCACTGCGATCAAAGTTATAATTATTTAAACTTTCGTTGCCGATGGCCTTTCAAAGCACATCTAGTGAGATAACAGCTGTAGTGGGACTGAAAGAAGTGGCAGTGAAATTATGAATGAATGCCTATTACTTCATCCATCCATCCATCTTCATCCGCTTATCTGGAGTCGGGTCGCGGGGGCAGCAGCTCCAGCAGGGTAACCCAAACTTCCGTTTCTCGAGCCACGTTATCCGGCTCTGACTGGGGGACCCCGAGGCGTTCCCAGGCCAGTGTGGAGATATAATCTCTCCACCTAGTCCTGGGTCTTCCCCGAGGTCTTCTACCAGGTAGACATGCCTGGAACACCTCCTAAGGGAGGCGCCCAGGGGGCATCCTTACCAGATGCCCGTACCACCTCAACGCTCCTTTCGACGCAAAGGAACAGTAGCTCTACTCAGAGTTCCTCACGGATGGCCGAGCTTCTTACCCTATCTCTAAGGAAGATGCTTGCCACCCTCCTGAGAAAACCACTTCCGGCCGCTTGTACCCATGATCTCGTTTTTTCAGTCATGATCCACCCTTCATAACCATAGGTGAGTGTAGAAATGAAAATTGTACGGTAGATCGAGAGCTTTGCCTTCCGGCTCAGCTCTCTTTTCGTCGGTGCGTTAAAGCGATGGCAATATCGCTCCCGCTGCTCCGATTCTCCGGCCAATCTCCTGCTCCATAGTCCCCTCACTCGCGAACAAGACCCCAAGGTACTTGAACTCCTTAACTTGGGGTAAAGAATTCCACACGTGGAGTAGGCACTCCATCGGTTTCCTCCTGAGAACCATGGCCTCAGATTTAGCGGTGCTAATATTCATCCCAGCCGCTTCACACTTCGCTGCAAACCGATCCAGTGAGTGCTAGAGATCACGGACCGATGATGCCATCAGGATCACATCATCTGCAAAAAGCAGTGATGAGATCCCCAGGTCACCGAACTGCAACCCCTCCCCACCATGACTATGCCTCGATATCCTGCCCATGAAAATCACAAACAGGTTTGGTGACAAAGCGCAGCCCTGCCGGAGACTAACTCATACCTAAAACGAGTCCGATTTACTGCAGAGAATCCGTACATAGCTCTCACTTTGGGCATACAGGGATTGAATAGCCCTTTAAAGGGACCCCCTCACCACATACTCCCGTAGCACTTCCCACATTATCTACCGGAGACCCGGTCATACGCCTTCTCCAGATCCACAAACACATTTAGACCAGAAGGGCATACTCCCAGGCTCCCACCAGGATCCTTGCAGAGTAAAGAGCTGGTCCGCTGTTCCATGACCAGAGTTTTCCCGTCTACCAGAGTAAACTCCAACGTAGTGGCGCTCAGACAGGGGCTTGTTAGTATCCCCACACCTGCCCGACTCCTCACACCCTGGGCAACTCCAGAGTAGAATAAAGTCTATCCCCTATCCAGGAGGACGGTTACAGAACCACCTGTGCATAGAGGTAAGCTTCACCAGATCTAAATGGTAGCACTCCATCTTCTGCACAAGTTCCGGCTCCTTCCCCCACAGTGAGATGACATTCCACGTCCCCAGAGCCAGCCTCTGCCTCCCGGGTCTGGTTCGTCGAGGCCCCTGACCTTCGCTGCCACCCATTTAACAGTGCACCGAACCCCCATGGTTCCTCCCACGAGTGGTGGGCCCATAGGATGAAGAGGAGGATAGTGCCACATTGCTTGTTCTGGTTGTGCCTGGCTGGGCTCTGTGGAAAACCCAGCCAACACGCGCTTGCCATTGAGCCGTCTTTCTGGGCCTTGACTACAGACGGGAACCCCGGGCTTCTTCCGGGTAAGGTAACTTCATCTCTTGTATATTTTTCCATAAGGGTCTTCTGAACCAGTCTTAGTCTGGCCCCTCCCTGTTTTTCCGGGTAATAGGGGCTAGTTTACCCTATGATTAGCCTAGTACTCTCTGGTTATAGTCAGATGTGGAAGTGGAGAATACCTGTTTTTTCAGGCAGTGAAAATGCTAACAATATTTTAAAAATATTTTGTATAACAGCACAAACGGTTCACAAACATACTATTGGTTAAACTAAGAGATCCAATTAAAATAAAAAAAATATTTTATGCTTAGAAAAATATATATTCTTTGTTTAGCAGGGCTAGCTTAGAGTCGGTTCTTCAAACTCCGGTAGTGTAGTGTCCTCGTTGCCTAGAGACATGGTGTCTCTGCTCTGCCTGCTATGCGCAAAGAGCACATTTCTTATCATGTGAAGGCACCTTAATAAGTAGCAGGAGGGGAATGATTTTCAAACCAAAACAACAATGTTATTGTGGCTTTTAACAACAATAGAAATGAAGGACATATAGTACCTAGAAATCAAGGTGTGAACCTTTAAATTTAATCATTGGACTCACCTAAAGTGCTGTGCACATGGGAGCAAATAGCTGAAAAAACAAATGCATGCAATATCAGCAGTAATAATGGCCTTCCTATTCTGTTGCTCGCTATGCATTCAACTGATTGGCAATTAATAAAACCTCACCTTATATATTGAAGTGGCTTCCAAGATGTTCTATTTCATCCCCATCAGATCTGCATCTAGAGTGGTTAAGTTCACTGGCAGAGATATCAGAGGCTGCATTCGGCAGATAGCCTATCTATAAATTCTTCCCCTGTTGCCCCAGAGGGCTGTAGGTTCTCGTACTCAATCACATTGGCTTCATGCATATCACATTATTGCCAGGATTTTATATGAATAAATATCTCAGATAGCCTGTTTAGCGTGGAGACCAGGGTGGAAACAATAGGCTTCCTCGAGAACAGGGCCCAGATGTGCAAACAAAGACAGTAGGTCTGTCTGTACAGAGACACTCAGGAATTGTAGCAACATCCTTCTATTATTGTTGTGCCCTCCCTTTGCATGTAGAGTCACATCCTTAACGCTCAGGAGCACAGCCACAGCTTGACAAAAAATGAAACCTGCATTCATATTATTAAAGGAGTCATTTCATGCTCCTTTTCACATATTGATAGTTCCGTTACTTTGCAATGCAATGTAGTTGACAAGCTTAGGTAAAAATACCACATGTTGTTTATGTCAACTTGTTTATGCAATGTTAGCCTGCAGTTACTGTATCAAAAAATTGATTTACAGATTTGGTCATCTGCAAATGTTGAACATTAAACTTGTACTCACGGTTTGTGTAGCTTACCGTACTGGCGATCAACATCAGTTCCTTGACTTGCATATTTTTCTTATACTATGTAGCTGGTCATATCCTCATAGGGGGCATTACCAATCAAACTGTGTGCAGTAATCTACGCAACATACACACTTTTCTCTCATTCGCCTGTTTCCGCGCCTCTATCCCTTTTATAGACAATACAGACCAGGAAGCTAACAGTCCACTTTGAAAGGCTTACGACTTCTCAGTGTCACATTGACATTGCTAATTCCAAAAACCACTAGAAATACTTGGTTGAGTTTAGCACTGACACTAGGACATCTGTCAACGCTCTGTTTATTTACAATACTTCTACTGTTTGTCTATCTATAATATTAAACAATTTCTATAACTATTGCTATAGACAGTTTTATCCAAATAAACTTACATTGGTAGAGTGTAAGATTGTGTAATAATTGCAATTATATAATTATATGTAAGCATTAGGACATTGCATATCTAAACGGAATATTTGTGTTTTGCCTGGAATCATCAAGCTAAATCCTCTTACAACAACTGTGAGGTCTAGCAAACATTTTATTTCAAGCCAGTCAGAGCTGGTGATTGTTGCATGGATATGTTCCAATAAAGCAGTGAACAGTCCCTCAGTTCTCTAAATGGAGAAATTCGGTACCCTATTGTGAGCAGGTTTCTTTTATATCTGCTGTTTTTTTCCAGGCTTCCATCAGCGAGATGGTTTAAGGTTAGAGCAGCACTAACCACAGTAAATGCTTTCATGAACAGCGTATTCATGTCTACTTAAAAAGATAAAGGAAAAGGACCGGATCAAACATCTCAGCTTGTTCAGCTAGCCCCAATCAGCCTTCCTCCTCAAGCATCAGCTCAGCTAAATGTACTTCTTAGGTGAGCACACGTCTAGCCCTGCCTTCACACTGGACATGAGGAAAATCAAGCTAATAAACTGTGAAAAGCTGCTCTGAGTGGAGCGCCTGAGCCGCATACTCTCTTGATCTCAGAGAGAGTTGATTCCAAATCAGATCATGAAGAAGTTACATCTTGTAAAGCCTGTTATCTTGATCTCACGTTCTCTTTGGGGCGATTGTCCTTCTGTCCCCACCAGTCTATTACTGTGACCTTGTCTGGGTGATGCATTTATTTTCAACTTGTATATGAGGGCAGCCATCTACTGACTATAATTGAATCCCAGGCTGCAGAAGGCATAGGCATGTTTCCCAGGATGTTAGGCCATCTGGTGCACTGACCCTATCACAATCAAATGCCCCATGAAATATATAATATCAGGGCTTAGTCTCACACTGTATCTATGGAAATGTCTGTTTTATGCAGGCAAGGACTATTGCTTCACCTTCCCAATACTAAAACTTTTTACTGCAGGATTTGCATGCAAGTTTGTACAAAATATGGTATAAACAGCTCACCTTCAAATGAGATGCACATCGTAAATATTGGATTTCATGAGCGTATGGGGGGAAATGGTTGGTTGGAACAATGTGTTTTTGCTTTTCTGCAAATTATATAATTGAAAGTAATATGAAAACAATAATGAAGAATTATATAGGTTTTGTTGACATACAGTACTTTATGGTTGAGTCATGTGCATTTGCTTTTAAACAATAACCATAAAAATAAAGAAGGCCAGTGGTTTTTAACTAGTTCGCATTTGTTTTCATACGGTAGGTGGCAGCCCCGACGCACAGTTGTTAAAAGTTACTTCATTTTGGGGACCATCTGTCAAAATCCTTGAGATGTTTAACATTAATAACAAACTACATAAAGTTCTTTCTCAAATTGGTAATATCTTATGAGTAGATGAATTATCCATAATCAGCTGATCAAATTGAAAATATAAACACGTGTCATTATACAGTATGCAGTTTATCTAAGGGATGGGTACCGAAACTGTACTTTTCCAGCCTCGAAACTCAGTAAGTAAACACCGAAGTACCTGTAAGCTCCGTATGTTATCGGCTCTGATATCAGTACTAGAGAAATGTAATAAACCACGAGAGGGACACATTCATGTCTTAGAGTGAATATCAGCAGTGCTGTAGGTAGTGTAGGCTGAATAGTCTATTCAGTATAACACACTTTTTGCAGTTGAAAATAATCACAGCCAGCTGCGATTATTTTCAACTGCAATCATGTGAGCCGCCGCTTGTAAAAAGTTGGTCTCGCAGTGTGTTCAGCTACGGGAAATGATATGCTACGCAGCTTGCTTTTAAAGATAAAAGTGGTCAGGCCACACTGCAAAAACTCTATCTAATTTAGTGTGATCGTTTTGTTTTTAGATTTAAAATCTAGTTGGACTTGTTTCTAATGTAAATGGCTTACCTAGTGACTTAATTTAAGTAAATGTGCACTTAATTTAAGAAATGTTATCAATTGAATTTCACTTACTGCACTGGCAGCCAGTTTTGCTTGTTTAAAGCATTACTAAGCTTAAAACTAATATATTTGCACTTATATTTGATATGGCATTTTTTGCAGTGAATGATATTGCTTTTTATACATCAGTTAAACAATAGCCATGTATTATTGGTTAAGCTGTCGTCTCTCTCTTTGACCACAAGACTCAAGCTTATATTAACCAGTTCACACACCACACTTTGTAGTGTAAGTTCGACATTGAGTTTGACTTTTAACACGACAAAACAAAGACATCAGACAACATGGAGGAAGCTAGATGGTTGCTAATCTTTGTTAGCCTATGTTGAATCAAGGCCAATTGAGCGCTGGGGCAGTGCAAAGTATCGTATACAAACTCCTCGTGTGGACATGTCTTAAGTAAACTCAAATGAATATCCTGTTTGCACTGCAGACTAGCTATCTTTAAATAGGCCTAGGTCTACATTGTAGGCACTGTTCAACAACACAATTGTACTATCTTAACGATACCCATCCCTATGCATAACTGGATTTTATACTGTACAATGACTGACCCCCTTTACATGTAGGGCTGCAGCATTTAAACTTAATATCCTTTTGAATTTCTGTTACCTGGTTTGTTGGTGAAGGATGTCTTGTTTTCAACTTTTGCATCCGCTGAGCCGTAGCAATATTCACACCAATAAAGCTAATTGCACCCTGATTTTCATATTTTTATTGTCTACACTCACTCTTTTCACTCTCTGAAATATAAAAAGGCTTATGCCTACTGTACATCAACATCAACACCATCAGAATATGTGGGCTGTGTCTTGTTACAACGCTTCATTAATGCAGCTGTCAAAATTGCTTTCACATTTGTTTTTTAAATAAAGCTTATGCTTAACAACAAAGTGAAAGCAAGCCCTGACCATGTGAATCTGTATACTCATTAAAACCAAGAATCTGAGCCGCTATTCCCACAGGGACATATCGCTCTCCCATTCAATTTTTCCCAATTTAAAATATTCCTGTTTCTGTTATAGTATCTCTCTCTAATCTTCAATTCTTTTTCTCTCTTTGTCTAATTTAAGAGTCATTCATTGAAGACTAATACTTAATTATAATAATTATTATAGCTCTATTTCTGCCTTAGGCTAACTATATGTATAGCTCTACTATTGCTGTTAAAGCCACTGGTTGGCTCCAGGGTGCAAACTATAAGAGGAACCAGAGAGGGCTCACTCTGCCCCAAAACATGATTTGGGTTGTGTGGGTGTCTCCAAAATAAAGTATACACTTGTGCAATATGTTGTGTGGCACAGGAATTGTTAAACTAAACTGGTAATGTATTCTTGGTGGATGGTTGTCATAACGCACCTTTACACTTTTGTCTTGTTGGTGTGCGATGTAGTTACTGTAAGAGTGAGTCGTCATGCTATCAGTGCTTGAAACACATTGAGCTACATTCTGACAAATAAAATGACAAGGATCAGTAGAATAAATACAAGTTAAAGCTGTGAATCAAGGGTGACATTGGTGGAAGTTCACTGTCACAGTAAAATGACACTTCCATGTTCCTGCATGGAAGTACAATGAACACTTTCTAAATTCTTCCAGGTTGTTTATAGTTATTTTCAGGATCTTTACTGAGGAACATTTATATATCGTTGTATAATTTTATTATAATGGCATACATTTATTTCAGAAGATACCAGGCCAATGAGCAACATAGATGTGCACCCCATTCCCAATCACATGCCTGCATGAAGACGCCACGAGCAACGTCGATATACCTGCATTAACCAAGCAACAGAGACGAGAGGCTCTTCAGCCTCTGCTTTAAATCAATATGCTCCCTTTTAAAAGCCAGCACTCACACTGTGATCTTAGTGCAATAGCGTGCAGTGCTTTTATATCACTGGGGAAATCACACGTAAGGAGCCTGAGCAGTGCTTGGCTGTGAAGTCATGAACATTAAGATTAGCCACCTCCTGCGTGATGCATACTGTATGCATACATACGTACCTATGTAAGACACGCTCACACACACGCACACACTGTAATAGACCCTGAGCTGGTGTTTGAATTCAAATTGTTCCTACTCTAAGATCAAGCTTACAGCCTCACGCACACATACACGCGCGCAAACACACACATACACACACAGAGGAAAAGACGGCCTCGCTCAGAGCCACATCAGAGCTGTCATCCCTCATATGAATGCTCCATGCTGCTGGGCTATCTCTCCAGTGGTTCTTATGAAATATTAATGTTGGCATGTGTGCATGTGCAACGTGCGTGTGTGACATGCGTGCGACGTGCATGCGCATATGTGTGTGCTTGTGCTTGCGTGCGCGCGACCTGTGTGGCGTGCGTGTGTGTGTGACGTTTGTGCGTGGGTCCGTGTGTGCGTGCGACGTACGTGCGTGCACGCGTGTGTCCATGCGGCTCCCAGGCAGGACTGAGGAGAGCGGAGGGCAGGCCAGCACGGGTGATGACAGGCTGAGAGGTAGAGACCAGAAACGGGGGGCAATGAAGGCTCTACAATCCCCAACCACTCGGCCCACAGGCTAAAAAAGCTTGTGCTGACAACCTCTCCGCTTTGAAGTGAGGCTGTATTATTCCTCCCCACGTCTATCTACAGTATGTACTGTATGTACATGTGTGTTTTAGAGAGAGTGAGAGAGTTCATAGGGTTATTCCTCACTGTATTCATTCTACTCAACCATTTTCCTAATGAATAGGAATACCATGGACTGGCAACTGTCCTTGCTCAAGGCCTGTGTGTGTGTGTTATTTGAATAATAACAGAGACCAGCTTTGGGCAGTATGATCCTCTGGAGAAAAACAAATAGCACAAGTGTTTACAAGCATGTACTACTGTACTGTATATTGAGAGAGCAGGCAATATATAACTGTATATGGGGGATACGTCAGTAGAGCAAGGGTGTGCATACAAATACATGATGTACCACACTCTGGTATGGGTTAACAATGACTGTATAAAAGAAGCTGCAAACAGCTGCATTGTACAGGTAGGTTGGTTGGGCAGAATCCATCAGATCATTGTTTATGTTGACAGTGCGTTCCCAAGAAAGTTATCAAACCCCAGTTACATTTGCTACATAATATTATTATATCAGCAGTCTATGTTTGTTTGTTGTGTTTTGTAGTCACTTTGTGAATGTCATGGACCTCCGACATTTCCAATACTGCTTGTGTCATAACTGTGACAAAGTGAACACTGCAAGACCAAACGGTTTGATGTATGGACATTAGGGTTAGGCGATATATAGACATCACGTGATATCATGACATAAATGACAGTATAACAATAATACCGTTTAACATTTATATTTTTGGCCAGAAGTATAGCATACAATAGCCTACACAGCATAAATGTTTTCAACTATGCTAAAACAATTTGGCTTTGCTGCTCTCTATTAAAAAATGTTTTGTGTTTTACTACTGTTTTTACTTTGTGAGATATCCACGTTGCACTGCGTGTACAGTTAGCAATAGGATCAGGTGCCGTTCACATCTGAAATGATATCGGTGTCGGGCCGGTACCTAAAATTTGCCATGATTGTTGAACATTGAACAAGCTGCAGGTTGTGCAAGAATGATGTAATCTCGCTCACAACTCCCTCGCGTCAGTTTCTCTCTATTCTTGCGCTCTCATGGAACGAAACTTGGCACCGATTGTTTTTACCTCAATCGGTAGTCGGTAGTACCGACATAATTTGGTCGGCACTACCACCATGGTTAGCATGTAATCAACTATGGACAATATCAAATTATGACATTCTTATCAAGGAGAGCAAATGTACTGGACTGGATGATACAATATGACACAGCCCTATTGAGAGATGATACGCCATGTGCTGCCTTAACAAATTATCAATTTTTTTATCAATTTATCAATCATTATTACCTAAAACACAAATTAATAACCACAGAACAGACATTTTACAGTTTCTGATAATATTCCAAGGATAGTGCTTAGAGCTTTCATTTGACTGACATTTGCACCCAGCCTATATACAGTGCCTTGGCATTGTTGTAGGCACGAATCCCAGTGTATTTATATACTATGATATACCTAATGGGTATTGGCTTGCATGAAAGCAAAGCAGGCTTAGATGGCCAATGGGCGAAACAAATTAGTTGGCCTGAGCTTCTCAAAATGCATGTTAGCATGGGGCTGGGTTCTGCTTTGCTACAGAAAGTGCAAAAGTAAAATACAAAAGTAGGTGTAAAGAAAATGGCTTGGCATGAGCCATGAAATTGTGAAGGAACATCAAAGTGAAGTCGAGGCAGGAGTAGCATTCTAATGAAAGCTGAACCCCAGAGGCTGTATTATCTTTAAGCTTACAAATGTAATGGACATCAAGACCGGTATGTAGTGAGAATTCACATCACGCAGCTGGGTTTACAGGTCCATTTCAAATGTCAGACACACAAACAATAAATTAGAGACATAAAGTTTGACATGATGGTTTGATGTAAAGGCCTTTTTATGAGGAAACATTATTTTTGGTAGGGCATTTTTAGGCTGTTTGCTCGCAAGTAGCGTAATTATTTCTGTTCATGTATGCAGTCTCATCTGAAATAAGAGTTTTGAGTAAAGCAGAGGCAAATATTCCGAATGTAAATACAGTGAATGCTGAATACTGAGTATGTAGGATGAATAAGGTATGAAGCAACATACACACAGTAAGATGTATTTGTTTATTCTATAGCACGGTCAGGGATTAAACATGGCTCCCCAGAGGTGAGGTTTTCCTTCAGGGGCCATATTAAAGCAGGAGCAGGAACTCTTACACTTATTGGCCTATGTCCCTCTTGCAACTCTACTTGAGATGATTGCATTTCCTCCCATTTCCTTGGGAATGGATTTCTTGAATCCAAGAGAGGCAATTGAAAAAATGAGCAGTGGTAAAAGCCATTCTAGAGGGTAGATGTCTGAGGAGTGATCTGTTTTGACTTTCAACTAAACTTTAAATATTTTTCTAAGATTCTCTTTCAGATTTACAGTTTAGTATTGCTACAACCCACATAGTTTTGCTGACTTTATCTACAGGGAGGTACTTTATGGCAGGAGAGCCTAGAGCTCTGGCAGTGCATCTCCCAGCTGACATTTTTTGGCTATAGGTCCTGAACCAAAATTGGTCGCGGATGCGTTAATGGTGGGTTGTGACGTAACATGTATAGTTATTTAACACTGGAATGTATTAGTGCGCTGCACAGCATCATATATAAGAACAGTGCACTCTGTGCCCAGCACTGCTTACTGATTATGCAAGAACTGTGGAAGCCTGCAAAACATGCATGTCTTTTTTCTGAAGATCGCTCTGCAAGTCAACAAGCCTGTCATTAATGTTCGGAACTGTGACTCAGTGCTACTATCGCAAACTATGATCACAAGTTAGAATTCGCAATGAAACGAAATGTGATGCATTTCTCTCGTTTGGTTTCATTAAAGCTCTCCGAAATAACGAGGAGCTCCCCCCAATGTGTGGAATGGACTACATTAATGTAGCGCTTTACATTATTTGCCTCACATTCACCCATTCACACACACATTCATGCACAGCCATGCGAGGAGACACTCATGGTATTCAACCTAAATATATCGGAATATTATTTTTGGTCCATATCGCCCAGCTCTACCTTATATATTATATATTTTATATTGTTGTACATAGCAACGAGTCTCGTAATCTTGTTTTAAAATTAACAAATTAAAACGGAACCTCCAGACCAAACAACCCCACGACGAAGGAAAACCCAGGGAGTTCTTTCAGATCCGGGCAGACACATTCAGAAAGAAATGTTTTGATAGTGGAAAAGTCAGCTAGCAAGACATTATTATTTATAAAAAGGTGACCATAAACAGAAATAATGGTACTCCGTTAACTTTACTTAGCCTAGCCTACCTTTCCTACTTTTTAAATTTTCTTTTGCATAGCTAGCTCGCTAATTTAAGCCAATCTTTAGGTGTGTGTGTGAGTGTGTGCATGCGAGCGTTAGTGTGTGTGTGTGTGTGTGTGTGTGTGTAAATGTGGGTCTACATTTATGTGTGATATGATCCTTTTATTTCAGTTCAGACTGAAAAATTGGTTATTGTACTTAGATCAGCAACAGTTCAAACCACATCTGTTCAACAGTAATTGTATTTCTACATACCCAAATAAAATTAAAAGCAACATTGTTAGATTATCTAATTATTAATTGTTTTAGGCATTACAATGATACAATGTCATAAGTAAATGTGAAGAAGTAGAAAACGTTTCACCCCATGGTAACATTGAATTAAAATAATTAAATTAAAAAGACTTGAAGCAGAGCAAACTAAAATTTATCGGGCTTTGTGCTCCCCTGAAAGTCATCGTTTGTATGAGCTTCCCTGGAAATCTGAAGATTTACTATTTGGGTCCTGGAATGAAAAAGTTTAAGATCCCCTGCTCTAACAGGCTCAGGTCTAGAGCATGCTTGATCAAGTTTCCAAACTCCCAGACTATGTTTAACCTGTAGGGAACTTGGTATGTTACCAATACGTTTTTTAACAGATTTTACGTGCGATTGTGAGTCGAAACCTGAGCCCTGTCACCATTTTATTTGTTTATTATATTATTCCAGTGAGAATAACCTTGTGTTAGGGCTGAAGTGGAAACCTCTTGCTTCCAGCACTAAAATACTGGCAGCATGAATAATAAGCAATTCATGAAACGTGTCTCTTTTGTTAAAATAAACAGTGGTTTTAAGTCCACAGCCTCTTACACTATTAGTCAGGTGGCCTCATACAATGGAAAATACTAACGTGGAACATATGAACACTATAGGAGTTTAAATTGTCTATTTGATAATACAGTAGTTGCCTACTACTATGCAGCACAGGACAGTTTGGAGGGAATGTAACATTGTCTCCTAAACATTTTCAAGATGGCATATTGCATTCTGTGAATCGACCTCCTTAACAATGTGCAAGACAAGGAGAACGTAACTACTAACCCATTTACACTGAATATTACGTGGTTGACAAACGATATAGGCAATCCCTGGCATTAACTAATTGTCTTTTTTTTTCTCTGACTGGGGCTTGTGGCCCTATCTCTGTGCCAAGCCATACGCTTGGATGAGATGGCATTAGCATAATCTGTCCAGTTGATTAGGTTTGGGTAGCTGTGACATGAAACTGCAGTCGTGTGATTGGGCTCTCTGGGGCTGTCGGCCAACATGGGCACAAAAAAAGGCAATCAGCGTAACAAATTTAAATGTGAGTCGGCAACCCAAATGAGGATGCGTAAGACTGACACATGGATGAACCCTTGCTGTGCACTGGTGTTTGTAAGGATGGGTCAAGAGATGATAAGTGACAACTTGGTTAATGGAGAAGTCCAACCGCTCATTGTCCCTCCGCCTGTACAGATTAGCTCTTAGAAGGCTAACAAAGGTGATGGACAGCTTCGGATATCTGACACTACAACCATGCTGCGAAATGCATAACGAGCAACTCTGAATATGAATATGCTGTATATCATCCACATGCTCATTTCTCCTACAGTACGAATTGTCTATCTGCATCTTTGCTGGTTGTCGTGGGACTGAAGGCAAAAATAACCTATTGTAAATGAGGGCAAAGATTATGGCTTGAACCATATCCAGCCACATATGCTCGACAGACTTGGCCAAAACTTTCATCACGTTGTCTGAGAGAAAAGAATATTCATGAATATTCATGATCAGAGCTCAATCACAATCGGATGATGCAACAGATGCCCCTGTGGACTGTGGGTACTAATGAGGTAGTGGGGTCCATCTGTTCCTGCACGGCTGTGATCAGTGTGATGCCACAGGTGTGCTTGTGACAGCACTGGGAACTATGTGAGGTCAGATTTCACAGGAATCTTATAGAGGGGACACAAAACGAAGGCTGAATCAGGAGGCCCTAATAGTGCAAAACCAGTAGACCATAATTTTTATTGGTACATTTAGTGGTAACTTGGGTGTAATGAGTGACTTAAAAAAACATTTATGGAATCTTTAAATGGCAGCGCCTGGCTGGAATGTCTCAAGTTGGTTTAGATAAAGGTTAACATAAAAAATGGCAAATTACACCTCAGAATCATTTATCTATATCCATCCAGCTAAAATGGATTGCATTTTATACTAGTCTAGCAAACCATCAGTAAAAACATGGTATAATCAAATATATGCCCCAAAATACACCCTAATGTGTACTATACCAAGACTGATCTAGTATTGTTTATATATTAGATGTAATGCAATGCAATCTACAAAGTTGCTCCAAAACTATTTACACAAATGTCATGTCTGCAAATAAAGCTTAGCATCACATCCATATTGTCCTGCAGATTGTAAGAGGGACAAAAATAGATTTTGTGGTTGTTCCACAGGTTAACAGATCACTATGTCATCTGACAAATGTTATTGCCTAGAGAGAAGTTCTACCAATGGCAGGGGTAAGTATCCCTCATTTGCTTCATTCACGCTGTAACAACTAACAGACCTTCACTAATGCTAGTCTTGCCATGATAATTGTTTTTGTTGGCCGATATTGTCCCAGAAATAATTGCTAAAATTATACTATTGTCATTTTAAGACCATTTTATTCAACTGATATGATAACATAATATCAAAATGCATGTATTGCTACACCCTATTCAATTCAAGCAAACTCCAGTCAGCAGTTAATGTACTGTATGGCCAATGTCTAATCTTCAAACATAAATACACAAGAGTTTTGTTGATTAAAAAAAGAGGAAAAGGGTGGAATGACTTCATACAGTATTTTAGAATGAAAGTGACCCAGTTCAATGGAGATCATTACAGTATGTGGGCAAGTAGCATGCATTGTAATGTGAATGCAATATTGTTAACATCAAGAAAATGTTAAAATGTCAACTTACTATAATCATATCTGAGGTTTGCAACAATATGTTATTTCTTATGTAGATGTAGTACACATTTTTACCGGCTGCAGCTTGCAGCAGGATGTAAATAATGTTGTTCTGCTAATTTCACGTGACATCAATTGTTTGTTTTGATTGGTTGCTTGGAGAAGTGTTAATAATAAACCTTGAAGCGAATAAAACAAATGCCGCATTTTCACATTGATTAGCTGGGATTATGCAGTCATGGGATAAAACGCCTATTATAACACCCATTGGCATCGAGAAACACTTTTTTCACCAGTCGCTGTCTGCTCTGTAAGATGTCCATATATTGCATGATAAGTCGATATAGTAATTATCGTGACAGGTCTAAATAATGCACCTAATATGAAGTACGGAGACCATTTGTCTTCAGATATCAGTGTTGCTTAACACTGCTATGGGTTGAGGTTTATTTTCTTCTTCTTCTATTATGGGGTATACAAACAATTTCACATTAAGGATATTCACTGTCCATCCTTCAATCCATCCTCATCCGCTTATCCTGTCAGGGTTTAATGGCAGCCTTCACCTGTATGCCATGCTTCCCAGGTTTCCCCTTCACACATGACCTCATCCTGGACTTTGTCTTTGTCTAGTCGTTTCACACACCTGGTGCCCATTCCCCTAATTAGCTGTAGTATATGTAGCCCTCTGTTTCTACCTGTCCTTACTGGTTATTGTTTGCTGTACTGGTGAGTGTTTTGCGTTTTTTAATTAAAATATAATTATTCTAACTCCAACCTGCGTTTGGTGTTTGCCACCCCCACTCGACCCATGACATCCGTAGTCATGGGTCAAGGGCAGCAGCTTTAGCAGGACCCCAAACTTATCTTTCCCGAGCCACATTAACCAGCTCTGACTGGGGGATCCCAAGACGTTTCTAGGCCAGTGTGAAGATAAAATCTCTCCACCTAGTCCTGGGTCTTTCTCGAGGCCTCCTCACAGCTGGATCTGCCTGGAACACTTAAGTATGCTTGATGTAGATGCCCGTACCGCCTCAACTGGCTCCTTTCGACGCAAAGGATAAAGCCTCTACGAGTTCCTCACGAATAGCCGAGCTTTTCACCCTATCTTTAAGGAAGACGTCTGCCAGCCTCCTGAGAAAACCCATTTCGGCTGCTTGTACCCGTGATCTAGTTCTTTCAGTCATGACCCACCCTTCACGACCATAGGTGAGGGTAGGAACAAAAATTGCCCGGAAGATCGAGAGCTTTGCCTTCCGGCTCAGATCTCTTTTTGTCACAACGGTGCGGTAAATTGCAATACCGCTCCCGCTGCTCCGATTCTCCGGCCAATCTCTCGATCCATAGTCCCCTCACTTGCGAACAAGACCCTGAGGTACTTGAACTCCTTCACTTGGGGTAAGGACTCATTCCCCACCTGGAGTAGGCACTCCAT
>JAODLL010053530.1:0-18955 GCA_026546735.1 Forbesichthys agassizii
CTGTATGAGTGACGATTTAGAGCATACTGTATTTAAGTAGCCTATACATGTATTTAATGTAACATGAATGAATGAATAGGTATGTTTGTGGTCCTGTAAAATACACTTTAAATGTTAAACATTAAGTTTATATTCTGTCCTATAGGACAACTTTGGCAGAAAAGGTTCCCTGTCTACGTTTTCTCTCTCCTGCCCCTCGAAAGAAAAGCATCTGCTCCACAGTCAGAAACACCTCCTTAAAGGACTCCATCATCAGTCAACAATCGACTGCTTCCAGGACGCAGGTATACAGTAGGTAGTGGCTCCTCCAACCCCTCCACAGATTGAGTACAGTTCAACCGTAATCATCCAATCAACCTCCGCCTGCAGGAATCTGAGCGAAGTCGGTTTGAAGATCACAAATCACAGTGGTTTTCCGATAGATTTTCTGCCTTGAGGTAGCTGCTCTTTTGTAGCTGGCCTGCTAGTATTGGAATGTTATATTTCTGTATGTTTATGTTATGTTCTGTCGCATTGCCAACTCCTTTCTCCCCTGTCTGTGTTTCTTCCTGTCCTCTTCAGGCTTTGGGGGATGTGCAGATGGACCCGTTGCCCGTGGAGACGGACAGCTGTGCCAGAAGGCTGTCAGCCCATGGGCACCCCGGCAGGGACAGGCTATGCAAGAAACAGCTGGAAGAGAAGACAGCCAAGACCTGCATAGCAGATACAGTGAGAAGACCCTAAACGGTGTTAATAACAGCACACACAATAACAACGTATATGTTGCAATACTGATAACTAGAACGCGCAGAGGTGGTGTGTGAATGCCTTCGCTATACAGTATATTGGTTATTCAAAACACGTCGCCAGCTAAGAAAACACAGGAGCTCCTATCAAAACACACACAGGGAGTGATGTCATTCATGTTCATGTACATTTACATTTATGGCATTTGGCAGGCGCTTTCATCCAAAGTGACTTTGTAGTACATTTGCCAATAGTTGGACAGTGTCACACCCAGGTCCAGGGGTGTGATTGAGTTGTTCTTTCCTTCTCCCATTGTGACGTGTGTTGCGTTATGAAAAAATCCTGTTACATTTTCCCCAACGCCTGTAATAATATAATAATAATAATATCCTGGAGACCTCATCATTTATTTGTCTTTGCATGCTTGCACGTGTGTGTGTGTGTGTGCGTGTGTGTCTGTGGGGTTTTTACACAACAACAACAACAAGCAGCACCCGAGCACCATGACGGAGTCGGAGTCTTCAAACACAAGAGCTGAGCAAGAGCTGGTCCACAACTCTGTCACCACGGCAACCGTCCCACTTCTGGTCTTTGCACGGAGGAAGATCCAGAGTCTCACTGACGGGATCTGGTCGGCTGCGCCACCTTGTGGAGGTCTGGGCGGCGGGCGGAGCAACTCCGTGGATTTCTCAAGTTGTGATGGGATGTCTTCTCAGAGACGTCCGTGCATTATGGTGATCAGCCCCACGTCTGACAGCAGTATGATCAAACAGGACGATGGCACGGCGAAGTCGTAAGCAAATGCACAGTTTTTTTTTATTTTAGTTGTATTTTTTGGAGAGACTCATTTGATGGAGGTCTTCAATAAAAGTTTATTTTATTGATGAACTGGATCACTTGGTTGACAACCACTCACCAACCCTATATATTGATTGTAACTCTCACCTCACCAGAGTGATATTGATGTATCTACTTTATTTACTCATAATAGTCAGTCTTGATTTGGCTATCCGTTGAGAATGAATGAACCCATCCTGCAATTGTGGCTGTTCATTTATTGTCTGTTCTGCTATACAGTAAATCTACCAGACATCAAAGTGTTTTAATTTGCTTGCTGTAAAAGGGGAATTTCCAATTATTTATCCCCCCAAAACAAAACTACTGTAATGAAACAAGTGAAGTGAATTACAGCCCAGTCTTTAATTAAAAAAATAAAAAAATAAAAAAAATACGATTCTGTGATATTGACAAGAGATTGTTGAAGAATATGATTCTACCAGCAAAACAAATGGTTATTATGCTATTTACTGTAGCATTACCAGTGGTGGGCAAGTTACCCAGAGATAGTAAAAAGTTACTTTTTACTTATTACACCTTGAAAAAGTAATACTATTACTGTTTTAATGGGTTTTAAATGTAATTAGTTACGTTAATAGTTACTTTACTAAATTACTTTCACGATCACTACCCTGCCTCACCCCTTCTGAAAAATGTCAACCTGCATAACCAGCTCATTTTATAATGTAATCCTCTTTATTGGAACAACAATGAACCTTAGGAGTCAACAATCAGCCAAAGTGAAAACATTGCAGCCTCTCAAACCAGATGATTGGCAGGTTGGTTCAATTAGCCTACCCTAAATTTGCTAAAGGACCAGAAATCTCATTATTGTAACCCAGTAATGCAGCATTACTTGGATTAGTAATTGTAATGTTATTACTGTTTTGGAAAAAGTAATTAGTTATATTACTAGTTACTGGAAAAAGTAATGACATTACAGTAATTAGTTACTAATACTGTAACTAGTTACTACCCAACACTGATCATTACAAGTTAGCCTACAGTATGTGCTATTTATTGAACCATGAACCTTTCTCTACTTGTATTGTTTAAACAAGTTTGATGTTGTGTCCTCCTGTATGGTAACTATTGACAGCCATGTTGTATCTTATGCTTTCAAAAGAGCTTGAATCATAAATGCATGAATCAATAAATCAATACACTGAGAGCATTAACACCCTGGTGTTATAAGCCAAGAGTTATTTTTAAGCTTAAGTCCCTGTAACTCTGTGCTGCTGCTTTCTTGGTTATTATCTGAGTTGATAGTGATTGAGGCTGGCAAGGCTACAGCCCACAATTCAGCGCCAGAAACAAGCCACTAGTACATCAAGGGTCTGTGACATGCAGAGCTAAACCTAATGTCTCAAGTGGGTCTCAGTCTATACATCATAGAAAAACAATTTGCCTTTGTTACAACGTGTGTCCTAGATGTAGTTTCACTACTGAAATTCATCAACAGTTTGGTTTTCTTATTCATACTTTCAATTTGACCACAAATGTATAATTTAGTCTATTGTTATTGTATAAAATCCTGTTGTGTTCCATGATAATTACAGTGTAATTGTATTGAAATCTAAGAACTGTGTAGAGGTTAAAATTGTGACCCAGATGATCATGCAAACTCAATTATTCCAAAATAAAAGTAGGCTACAATAGCCTACAATATTCTGCAGTTTGTCACCTCACCTTTAGTCTGTATTCTTTCATTTATATGTTTTAGAAATGGAGCCATAAATTGCTTTCATATTTTTCATTGTGTGTTATGATGGGATTAAATGTGAATATTGTTGTGGATTTGACTGCTACCACTAGAGGGAGATGTTAAACTATGTTAAAAACCTGACGAGTGAACCCAACATTGGACACTTGACCATAATGAAATTGTGATGCTGTTATTGTCATGTGAGTCTTTTTTCCATTTCGTATGGAGCTCATTTCTTCTCCTCTGCTAGAGAGGGTGGAGTAGTAGTTTGTTTATTAGTGTGTCAAAATCCATATTGTCCTGATCATTGTGCAGTGAAATCCAGCTTGTTTTCACTTTGAGAAACAGGCCAACACCAAAAATGAATAGTGACAAGCTACAATTAACACATGGCAAGCTTAATGTTACATACAGTATTGTAAGAAAACCTAGTTGGCCTACACTGGAAATCATCATTTTGTCTCAAATGTGTTTAAAATACTTAATTTAGAGGCTTATACCTTTTTATCCGTAACAATTTTAAGAAACTATACTGTATACTATGTCATCTGTTAACCAGCATACCTGGCCTGTGATTTACGCTGTTATGCTCTGCATAGCTGTGTTTATAGGGGCGGTGTGGGTGGAGGTACTTAGTATCCTACAAAGTACCTCCACCAAGCAAATGTTGGTGGTTTTGTTTTTGTTTGACATTGGCGTACTACCTCTACCCATGCAGTGTACAGTCTTTAATAAAGCCCTTAGTGCTACACTAGTGTATGTTGATATTCTGCGAGTATGACAATTGTGTAATCTAAGAAATATACAAATATGCTGTATAAATGTTAAAAATAGTTGCAATGACTACTTCAGTAGGCTATTTCATGGTATAAAGCAAAAATAAAGAAATAATTTTAAATATGCACTAACGAAAATATATTTCATTTCATATTAATGCAATGTGAAAAGACCCTGGGACAGGCCTGTCATTTTTAAGACGAAGGCCAATTACGTACGTTGGGGCCTTGCCATCTCTGTCACAGTCTGACTGCCGGGTTCAAACAGAACTAGATTAATCCGCTTGATGCCAACATGGCTCCATAAGAGCGACCACAACACAGCATGGAATCAGTGATGGAAAGAGACAGATCGTTAAGTTACACATTTGTTGTTGCCTGTTGGCAAGCATGAAAGCCATATAGCCAGCGACCATTTCTTTTGCACACACAAATAAACTCACCATATTGTTTTGTTTACCATGTAGTAGCCTATGCTAAAAGTTATGAAAAATAGGGTACAATAGAAGATGTCATAGCTCAGAAAAACTTAAAACTAAAACATTTTGATCAATTACAGAAATAAATGTTTCAGTAGGCCTACCTACACCCAGGCATATGCAGTGATGTATGCTTTGCAGAAAAGCTATTGGCATTTCCAAACTTTTGCATTTGGGCAGGTGGAATGCACGAAAACCACTCTCCATCCATGTTTCAGGTAAAAATAAAATGCAAGGCAAGGCAGTTAAGACAAAATCACAAAAGAGTATTACAAATGTCTTTGAACAGCCAAAATTAATCTAAATAAAGTGGTACCATTTGATGTATGGCGTGGGGGTGTGGGGCAGGCCTATTGACGTTTGGTCATGCCCAGCGCTGTGCGTATAGTGAATGGAGCAGATGCTTTGATCTCCCCATGAGACTGCTAAATCTACCCCCTGCGTGGACATTTGGTGTCACACACACGCTTCTGTTGCAACAGACTTTTAAACAGGCTTGCATGTGGTAAACTGTACAGAAACTAATCTTATTTATTTTTAATTTTTATATTTAACATGTTTGTCTGTCTCCCAGTATCTCTGTGTTTACTTAACCCTTCCTCTCTTCCTTCATCACACAACAGCTGCCTCCTTAGAGAGGAAGGAACTAGTGTGTGTATTGTTTGAAAAGGCATACAAACCTTCCTCCATGCCTCAAGTATGTGGTTTTTTGGTGTGTTTGTATGCGGGTGAACACTGGTTAGAGCTTGTTGAAACTATATTCTGAATGACTCATGTCTATACAGCGCCATTTCACCCTGTTCAAATGCCAGCTCAAGAGGTATTAAGTCATTTGTAATGGATTGTCAATTCACAGCTAAATTAAACACGACTGTGAATTAATGTGGGACCTTTTCTCATTTCTTATAGCTGTAATAGGTTTTTTAATCTACAGTATGATCCTTATTTCAAATTGGGGAAAGATAAAAACAATTAAAGCAGCTGTATACAGTAAATCGAGAGGTTGGCTTGTCTATGAATGTCAATATTTCCCTGTGGCAACATTATACGTGGCTTTTATCCTGCCAGTTTCTAAATGCCCCAGACGTGACCTGAACATTTAACAGATATGTGTGTTAAGTTAGTGTGTTTGCATGTGTGTGCATGCACTGTGTTTATTTCTATGTGTAGCGGACAGCTGCTACAACCAGCTTTTGCTTCCTTTAACGTCCTCAGAACAGACAATCCCCTCATGACCAGAGCCCAGACAAATGGATGTGTCTCTGTGTCCATCTGGTTGGCTTGGTAATAGGGAGGAATTCTTTCCATGGTTATAAACGGTCACTGAGCTCAGCGAGGCGATACGAGGCTCATTTGGGCCGAGGGGCCTGATAGCACCCTCATCTATGCACCGGGAACACTCTCTAGCATTTCCATAGCTGGGATCCGGAGTTAGTGCCGGTTTACTAATTGTGTTTAGACGGTGATTAGTGGGGATTAAGTAGGGAAGAATACAGTTAAATCAAAACATGGCCGTGAGAAAATATTATACAATTGATTCCAACTTTCCACTGAGGGTAAGGGCAGCTAATTGCTAAATGTTGCCTGAGCTCACGTATAAATGGTGCTTTTAGAAGCAGAATGGAATTTGACAGGACATGTTCCAGTTTTCCTGAACTTGAAAAGCACAAAGCCAAACTATTATTTGATTCACCCAAGGGGACATTAATTGGGTAATTATTCCCCAAGGAACTTGCACAACTGTTTATTAATTTTCAAATGACAGAAAAGATAGCAGAAAGCATGGTTATGTGTGAATTAATATTGGATGAGAGACTTACAATGGTTATTGCCCTGGCAGGTCAGACTGGTCAGATAGTTCTCAGATAATTACTCTTACTCAAGTTGAATATTGATGGTTTGTGTGGCTTACTGTAATATGTTTTTTGTGCATGTTTACTTGTGTGTATGTGTGTGTGTGTGTGTGTGTGTGTGTGTGCGCGCATGCGCGTGTAATCACAGAATATCTCTATTTGTTTTGGCTAGGATGCTTCCCAATAAAACCGCACAAAGAAAGGCACACAACACAATACCTCTAATTTGTCATGCTTCTCCCACTTAACCAAACAGATTCCTTTTAAAGTAGGCTTTATGGGATAGACTTGTTTGCAGGGCAGAAATGTGTCATAGAACAACATGTGCATTATACCTTTTTGCTGTTTTTCTCAATGCTTACTGACTTCGCATGGTCTTTTTCACACCGTGCCATTTGCCACATTGACAGTTGGGAGTGGTTCACGTCTTGCACAGAGCCTCATTGTGCTCTTTAACATTCAACATGTCTGTTTACGTGACTCATGCAGTAATTCTGTGGTGTTTTGCCACAGCCTCTAGAATGCTATTATGGTGGCATCATTTTAATTTCTTTCCTTGATTATTTTCTAACATGATGCTTCTTTGAGCTAGATTGTTGCATTAAACTGTCATTTTGAGGTGAGGTTTGGGTGTGGTATCGTACGTAGTGAAGGATGACGTTATTTGACAAGTTTAAGATTTTCTGTGCAAAACCCAATATCACTATTGCATTCACATACATGTTTGTTTGTACATTTATTTGTACATAGGCCTACATTTTCACATTAGTGAGTCCAAAAAGATCTTATATTGCAAATGAAAGTAAAAATTGTTGTTGTTGTTGTTAAAATGCTAACACACACACATATACACATATACACATATACACACATACATACATACGTGTGTGTGTGTGTGTGTGTGTGTGTGTGTGTATATATGTATGTGTGTGTGTGTGTGTGTGTGTGTTAGAATTTTATTTACTGTGACTTCCATTTTTATTTAACTGTAATACATGTTTATGTCATTCATAGCAATGTATGGTCATTTTTTGGAAAACTAAGTAAAACAATCAGCCCACAGCTGGTATAACACAACAAATCATACATTTATTTTGTGTGTGTGTGTGTGCGTGCGTGCGCGCGTGCATGTATGGATGGTGCAGCATAGGAGCTGGTTGTAAATGGTAAATGTACTAAGGGGGTGGCCCCTTTTGTTAATGCATTAACAGTAATTTGAAGGCCAGATTATCATGCTGATATGGGGGGTGGTGCTCAAGTGTATTTGTTGGTATAGTTGGGTGGGTGGGTGCTAAACTCTGATGCAAAGGTGTGGGGTCTGGAACAGATCTTTGGACAGAAAAAAGGATTCCTTGTATACTTGAATACTCTTTATACAATATCACTATCTCTATTGTTATTTGACATATTACCTTATTTTCATAGCATTAGACTGCTTGTATTTTTATATAACGTCATTTATACTCAAGTGATAGAACAATATACATTTCTCTACCAATATTTTGATGATGTATACAATCATTTTCACTATGGCACATTAATAGGTCAGGATTGTTTTATATTTTTTGTGAATTATGGGGAGCCTTCATGAAGCGTTAATATTATTGTTTTTACTGGAATTAGGCAAATATAGGATAATCACTAATAGAAGTTTTTTATTGATAAAACCGGTCTTAGTTCAGTTAACAAAACACATACATTACTATTGTGATATGCAATTGTGAAAAAAACGGGATTTTTTAATACTACATATTAGACGACAGAAATTAAATTATACACCTTATGTTAGACGTTGGCCATATATCCTTTATATGGCTACTTATTTTTCTGTTATACAGATTTTTTATGATTTCACCATCTTGTTTTTGTTGAAATTCACTCACTTCTCTACTCTTATGTGTACTTACTTCCAAACTTTCTACCATCCTTCCTCTTTTCCTTCCTGTTCCCAGGCTATCTCATAACATGTCAGCTAACAGATGTAGCTAGCTAACAGATGTAGCTAGCTTGTAGCTAGCTAACGGTACCATCATGCTTACTGGTGATATTTTAATAGCATAAATAACTGCCAAGGAACGCTTTAGCATGACTAGTCCTTAAGTGACGGGGCGTGTCAACAGAAAGCTGTTTTCTGCCAGCCCGAGAAGGCTCAGGAAGGGTATGTTTTATCCATTGGTTTGCTTTTTCACTACACTACCAAACAAGGCCAACTCATTTGCCATGCAGACTTGCCTCTATATGGTCCAACAGGGATACGCTCATTACCAAATGCCCCCAAACAAACATGCGCTACTTCTGTTCACATCGTGCCAACAGACATGGGCAGTCATCTGTGTCACACTTTCAAGTGAACACCCTGCTGTCTGTGATTCCATGCTGTAAAAGTTTTGCTAGCTTTGGCACATCTCAGGCCCACTTGGCTCTGCTGTGGAAAAATAACAGCGTTCCCACTCTCCTCGTAGAGCAGTTCATTGCTCTGCTATTGCCACTATTGTTGGGCAAGTTGGTCGCCTGCATTGGAATGGAACTGGAAGGAATTATACACATTGTTGTAACGTTTATCTGCGTCTTATGTACTGCATTTGTGTTTTGCTTCGTAGTTTCATCTCCTTCAAGCTCTCATGTGCGTTTTATGAATTTAATGTAATCTATCTGTGACAGTTGGTCTTTTCACTGAGAGATTGTATTCAGCTGGTCACAAAGGTCAAGTGTCCCAGACTCTCCTCATCGGCCCCTCACCCTTCTCTCTTATTTCACTCACACGCTCTCTCGCTTTCTCCCTCTTCTCTTCCTTGGCTGTGGTATATCTATGAGAACCCCGATTTCAGTTGAGGACTCGTCTCACAGGTTACACAGTGAACATGACATCTTGGCCAGTATCCTTGTGTGTGTGTGTGTGTGTGTGTGTGTGTGTGTGTGTGTGTGTGTGTGTGTGTGCGTGCGTGTGCGCGCGAGTGCGCGCGAGTGCGTGCGTGCGTGCGTGCGTGCGTGCGTGTGTGTGTGTGTGTGTGTGTGTGAATATGGCCAAAGGATGGGAGAAGTGTTAAATAGCGCTCTTGCAGCTAAATCAGTTAATCAGCCAATATGTTCAAAGTCAATATTGCCTATGGAGGCAAAGGAGGAGGAGATGAAATAAATGACTGACCTTTGTAACAGGAAGGTAAAAAAACACGTTTTATTGACGTACTGTAGCAGACTTGATAGATAAATGTCTGCCACGGTACAGTATATGTAGCCAAAGACATTCCCGTTATGTAATTATGCTAGTTACACTCTGCTAAGGCTCATATAGTTGCATGACACAGCAGAACAACATGTTGCTTTATTAAAGGTGGAGTCATGGATGCTGGAGAAAGATTGTTGTTATTTAAACTTGATAAAAAAAACACCTCTTCCTCTCTTCAATGTCATAGTTTGCTCCCTCAGAAGCCCCCCCCCTCCCCACGTTAGATACGCGTTTAAGGCTATATTGTGTGGTGCGGTCTGCACCACTTTGTTTATGTTCCCATTTACAGGGCCAGGTCTGTGTAGAAGCACATAGCATACTATTTTATACACAGAACACACACGGGCAGATATTGTTGTGAGTAGGTATTCACTGATTTTGACAGAAACTTTAATACGGTGTAGCTTCCGTTCGCTGACCCCAAACCAAAGGTCACCACACTACCAGTCACGATCGGACCAGGGTTTAGCTCCTTCATGAGATAAACATAATACCTGATGATCGGTGAGCTGATTCCACACCAGGTCATTGCAACACGAGAGCCGTGGGGGAGGGGGGGGGGGGCTTTTGTGTTTGTGTTATGGCTTTACGGCTGATTCCGTCTTAAATCACGACGCCCGCCGCTCTGAGCCCATGCTCCTAAAATATCTGGATGAAAGATAAACCGCCACACCCCCCAACACCATTATATCCTCCCCCATGCCTCCCCTCCCCCTGCTGTGTCCTGTGTGTGTGGGGGGAGGGTGGGATTCTTCCTATCCCCCCTCCCCACCCCTTTCCTCATTTCCGCCAATTTATCCCCCCCTTCTCTCTCTCTTTCTCTCTCTATCATTCTGTCTTTCTCTCACCCGCCCTCTCTCTCCCTCCACCTCTCTCTCTCACCCTCTATCTCTCACTCCCCCCTCTCTCTGTCTCTCTCTCTCTCCCTCCCCTTTTCTCTCTCTCCTTCTCTCACTTCCTCTCCCACTTTCACCCCCCCCCCCCCTTCTCTCTCTCTCCTTCTCTCACTTCCTCTATCTCTCTCTCTCCCTCCCCCCAATGCCTCGCTTGTCCCAGGCCATCCGCTTTACAGCTCTACTCCTCCACCAATCCCCTCCCCTCTGTCATTAGCCGGTATATAAGAGCGCACACACTCGCAAGGCGCTGTGTGTTTGCTGTGTTTGCTGATGGGATTCTAGGCACCGTATATTGTTCTCTCTACCTGAAGAAGAAGTTGCCATCTTGACAGGATTCTCCGTCAAAGAGGTACAGCTGTTCCCTACGTGTTTAATAGGAAACCATTTGCAGATGTAGCTTTTCATGTTAGAGTGTTGAGATGTAGTAATTGCTTTGCTGTGCTAATGTGTGTTGTTCAATGGCTATAAAAAGCTACTTAAAAATACAGTTTCCATTGCTTTTTACCAGTTTTTATTTTTAAAGCTTACTGTCAAATCCCTCTAAACCCATTGACCTGAAAGACTGAATACCTATTAACATTTAATTGGTTAATAATAACGTGTTTTGTAGCCTACATGTGCTAGGGTTAGGGGTGGGCAATGTGATATAAGTAATACAAATTCATTTATATTATTATTATTATTATTATTATTGTTCATTCATATTATTGGCATTTTGTAAAAGGAAAACCAAACTTTCTTTAAAGTATAATACTTTCTTATTTAGCAGAAAACTGCACACGTATGCCATGTAAACAAAGACATATCAACTGTTTCTGTGTGTGTACGTGTGCCATGTAAACAAAGACTGCAGCAATACTGTGTGTGTGTGTTTGTGTGCGTAGTATTGTTTCTCTCACCCCTGTCCCAGTTTCTCACTTGCGTTACTAAATCTTCCTCTGACCTCTTATGTAACCGCACAGTAACAACTCCCATGTCTGTTTTCCAGTTGATCTCCTCCTAGACCTTGAAACAACAGTTGAGCACGCCTGCAGCCTTCACAGTCTGCCATCGCAAAGCAACGTCACTGTCGGTCCACACGCTCCTCCGCCCGCCCGCCTCCCGTCAAGTGACGCCCTAGTTGTCAGTGACATCATCATCGTTGAGGTATATACAAGGAACAGCATGAGCAGGAACTACAGTGTCACCTTGTTAGGCCCTGCCCCCTGGGGGTTCCGGCTTCAGGGAGGGAAGGACTTCAACATGCCCCTCACCATCTCCAGGGTGAGTGGGACACACGCACACACTGTACACATAGCAACACCTACACACACACAAACATGCACAGACACACATTGGGTGTATTAGTATAAAGTGATAGGTGATAAGCTAACCCTTTTAGCACGCAAGCAACCTGTTATCTGTCAAGTATTTAGCAGATAGAATGAACAACAGCATTTGTTTTCACTCCAGACCTTCTTAATCTGCATTTTACTACAGTAGGCCCTATAGAACGCAACCATTGGCTTCAACCAAAGGTTGTGGAGAGTCCCCAGATTTTGGTGACTTTTCTTCTCTAGTATTGCCATTTAATTAATTCCTTTCCTTTAACCCACCCCCTCTCAATCAGGAGGGGGTGGGGGGGTGGGGGGTGGGGGTAAAGGAAAGATGAAATATGATAGTAATTTTGTGAGTGGTGCGTCCGTCACACACACGCACGCACACACACACACACACACACACACACACACACACACACACACACGCGTGCACACACACACACACACACACACACAAACTCACACTATGTATGACATACAGTATCAAACACTAAAAATCATAACCTGGCAACCAGGGACGAATGAAGGGGATGCCATCTCAAATGCCAATAACCTCCCTTTATGAGAAGCATGTTTCTTTTTATTACACGTAGTGTGAGCCACGTGGGTGTGTGTGTGTGTGCGTGCGTGCGTGCGTGCAGTGAAAATGAGGACCTTCCACTAGAAGAGCTGAAAATGATAAGGGAGGAAAACATAACTTGAACGTGATAATGACAGTTTGAGTTGGTTTACACATAATATGAAAAATCATAAGAGCTTCGGGTGTTTATTTTTAATTTAAGTGTATTATTATTTTAACCGTCTTCCTTTATTCATAGTGTGTCAGTCTAAAAACAAAGGTCTCTCTTACAGCTCAGCCCTGTGTACAACAAGCCTGTGCTTGTTGAAGCCTAACCCTATACTGAATGGTGTGTGTTGATGTGATGTGCTATGCTTTAGTTATGGTAACTTATTACCTTTTCTTATTAACTTCATGTTGAGACTGGTGGCAATAAATGTTTCATGAAAAGCTAGTGGGGAAGTCTTGTCAAACGGAAAGAGAAGGTTTTAACATAGACATTATTATAATTAGAATATGGTGTGAGTGTGAGGTAGTGCTCTCTCATTCTTTTTTTATCTTTTCATTCTTTCTTTCATTTGTTTTCACTCGTCCTCATAAACACTCTTGTTTGTAGTCTAGGTATAACATCCAAGCCAAAATCTGGCCTTACTCAAACTAGCCCAACCATTAAATCCTATTAAAGGCAATTGAGAATGGCGTATCTGACCACACACACACACACACACACACACACACACACACACACACACACACACACACACAGAGAGAGAAAGAGTGAGAGAGAGAGAGATAGAGATACATTTCTCTTTGCCAGTCCAACCATGGTGTTGTTTCTAAGCAGTGCCAATAGAGCAAAAAACTCTCTCTGTTGCCAAACCCCATTCTAGCAGCTGCTGTTGCTAACACCACAGTAAAGAGCACTGCAAGTTTTCTTTAAAGGTATCATCCCAAGCAACAGTATGATCACATTGTACCAGTGTTACATCACCGTCATAAGTGTAACCAATATGCATATGTCCCGCTTTATGTGCCCTGGCCTTGCGTTGCGTTGTCTTTCTTTGCAGTGAAGCGAAGAGTTGGTCTAAAAATGTCAATATACAATGATTTACTGTGACCTCACAGCAGCTCCATTTAGAGAGAGAGACAATAATGCTTTTAGAGGAGGCATTATTTACATGGCAAAGTGCAATAAAAGGTTTCTTCAATTATGCCATTTACAGGCCCAACCCAGCACATACCCTATCTGTTAAATGTACATTACAGACATTTGTGAAGATTTGATATACATAGAGGGGCTCTGGCACATGTTTTACTATATACATTTAATTTACACATTGTAAATTAGCTTCATTCTCACCTTGGAAGGAATATTTTATTTATGAAATATTTTTGGAGATCAACCTCTTAAAACCTTTTAAAGGGGAGCCCACTTCCTGTATTTACGACTAGAATATTATGGACAAGCTGGCCCAGGAGAGGGTCTGCATTAACTGTATCATTCTAAGAGTAGTCTTACAGTTTCAAGACTACATCCATTTAATAGACAAGCCATTCACACACCACTGCTATTTTATTGCTTGTGCATACTGAAAGGGTTAATGCATATCCACGCACAGTAAAGCATGTTACATCTGTATCTGCATAAAGCTACAGATGAAGCTTAAATTACCTCTACCAATATTACTATTGCTATTGTACCAGGATTACTTGGCAACACATCTATAATAAAAACCTTTTCAAGGAAGAATGTACTTCCTGGAACAGCGTCAGTAATAGCTTGTCCCGGAGACAATTATACCATCTGACCTCAGTGGGGGTGGGTCTGTTTCAAAGGCAATTTGTCTTCTTTAAATAGTCACACTTAAAGGTCCATTATACAATATTCTTAACATTAATATAGCTGCAAACAACAATTTTTTGGTATATAGTTAAGGTGCGTAATAGCAGAGGACATCTCACTCCCTCTGTGTTGTATTTTGAGCTCGTCTGTTCTTTTTGTTAATCTGAGATGCTCGTGCTTAGGGCCATGCGTATATATACTGTAAATTGGCATAATATTTCATATAGGACCACTGGAATCTCTCTCTTTCTGTCTCTAAACACAGGACTCATGAGTCCTGATATTGCAGCGATTGTGGTAAAAACATTCTAATTTTGAAGCTTCCTCTGATTTGCTTCGCCTTACACATCAGTATGTGAATTCCCCATTGTTAGTCTGTTTGATTGACACATTTTGGCACCACCTCTATTGATAAATGGCTGAAATTAGTTTCCAGACATGAAAAATGATGACGCATGCAAGCTCAGGATGGTCTCCAGTATGTTGGGAGCCAAGTGAAAGCTCTTCCATGTAACTTTATTACAGTGTCATTTATCTTGATCAGGTAGGTCCCACACTGCCAGACCCTGTTATATTTTCATTAGAAATCAGAGCCAGAATCAATGCATTATCATGGATGTTATCAAGGTCTGTCGCTCAAATCTAATTGTTTGTGGGTTTTTTTTTTGCATGTGTGTCTAGACAGGTCCGTTCTGAGCAGTTGGAGGTCAACCAACCATAAAGTTAAATTTACATCTAATTACATGTGATTACCTTCACTATATTATGTTTATGTTTCGTCAATTATAGATTAGATGATTATTATTATTCCTATATACTGTACCAGGGTGGGACTGGCCATCGGGAGAATCGGGTGATTTTCAGAATGGTCTTAGCTTTAGCCGCTATTGGCCGCTGCATTATGCAAAATTAAATAAATAGGTCTAAATATATAAATAAATAAATATAATAGGCCAATTGTTTAATCATCGTTAAAATTGTTAAGTCTATCTGGGGAGCCGTACATTGAAACTGTTTGTGAATAGATGTACTTTCAAAAAAATACTTGGCATGAACCATCTGGACGTTTTCGCTGTCGGAACCATGGTAGGCACACCTAAGCCACGCCCGTATAGCTATAAACACTACGCTTATTGGAAAGTTCATTTGCTACTCGGACACATTCAAAATAATTCCGGAGCTTTCCAGACTGATTCTCTAGGCAAAATATACTGAAGCTTGCGAGACCATCCTGATCTTGCGAGGCTACTTTAGCCTGAAGTGTCTGTGTGGTTATTAATAGTACATAACAACAGTATCTTCAAAACCTGTATTAAATATAGCCTTGTGAATAGGCCTGAAGATTTCTGCAACTTGCTTTTTGAAATTTAATACCAACAGTATTTGATACAGAAATATGTCATTCACAGTTTAATTGTAACATATTAAAACTTTATAGAGATAAGGTATCTGAACTAACAGGTCTTGGCTATCTTATTGTTTTGTTCCCTTGAATGTGGTTTCCATGGTGACTACTAATCCAGCATGTCTGCGCTGTCTTCCTCTCAGACTACGACACCCACGGGAGTTAGGCAATTATATTTATTCTTAAATTTAGAGCTGTCAAGTCAATACTATTATATAATATACCATTTGTGTTCATGTGTGATAACATTCAGTTTGTGTTTCGTAATATATTTCTCTTTCTGAATTGTGCTGTCATTATTATAAATTCTTCTGCTCATGTTGTAATCTTCTACCTGGGATGTACCTAAACAGAATATTACTCACCTTTGGTGAATTGTGGCAAATTCAAGTGTATCGTGTTTTTTATTGTTCCTTTTCCGATATCTTTCTGTTATATACTATATTATGCCAATGACACTTCTCAGTAAATAGTCAAATCAAACAAAGTCTTGCACTCCAGAAGAGCATGTGTAAAATCTATTTATTTAGTTAAACTAGTCAATATTTTGTGTACATTAAACTTTAATTTTATTATAATTTTTTTTATAATCTTGTAGCAATCATATGTATCATAGTTCATTTTTATAATGTGACTTACTAATATTGCTGAGCTGGGCCTGAACACATGTTGCGTGTGAATGAATCAATTATGCCTACTTTGCTTGACCTCTAATGACCTTACCAGATGACAGCTGGGCTGTGACTATAGCTTGTATCAATGTCTTGCTCTCTGATTGATTGGGCTGGCTGACTGCAAACTAGCTATAGCCAGCTACAGCAAATTGTGGACCAGATTCTCAATTCTGCAAAGAATCCGATGTGGGTTTGGCAGCCAAAGTGAACTATGTACAGTATGGGAACCCAACTGAGTATGAATGTTTCTCATATGTGTCTCAATAGTTAACATAATGGTCTGTCTGGCTGTTAATTATTAGACAGAGTGTGTAGCTGTAGAAAATAGCTGTAAACATGTTTTGCATTTTCAGATGCATTGTATACAATATACAATGCATCTGTTTTAATATAATTTAACCGTTTATTCTCTGTTGCAAAATGTTGCATGTTCTACAGTGTATGTTTATATGAACTCACATGCAAACATACAAATACAACATACAGTATATGATTGCAGGAATGTAATAATTTTGAGCGATCTGCTGGCACACACACTTATATAGGATAGACGTTTGAGATACTTAATCCAATGTTTATTTTATATGCACTTGCATTGTAGTTTTGCTTAATGGGAGCAAACAGAAATTATGTTAAAGTGCATAAAAAAAATTTGCATTGTTTTATAACGGTGTTAAAGTAATGAAATCAAATATTTTATATCTATACCTTTAATTATAACATTCTCACATTTTTTGAAGACATACAACCACATGCAACACTAAATCATATACTGTATGGCCGGTTTCAGAAACATGGATAAATCTTAGGCCAAGACTACTGTAAAATAAAAATGAAATCAATATCTCTATAGGTTGAATCCATGTCTGTGAAACCGGCTCCTTATCTTCTTCCTTAAAAATCAAAGTGGACTTTGAGTCAGGTTAATAGGGTCCGAGGGTTACATGCTTACAATAATATCATATTCTTTCCATACCGAGGGTTTATTATGTGCTAGTGATGAGGTGACATCTGCTTCTCCATACACACCTGGGTGGTCTTTCTTTCTTTCTTTCTTTCTTTGTTCCTTCCTTCCTTCCTTCCTTCCTTCCTTCCTTCCTTCTTGTGCCTGATAGACTCCCCTCATGGTCAGTCTTTCTTTACTTAGGTGTTTGCACGTGTGGCCTTCATGCAGCTTTTTAATTTAACACTTAGAAACAACTGAAAGGAATGTTCTGGTATACGTTTAATTGAAATATGTGGCTAAATGGGCTAGGAAGGGGGAGTTACAGCCTTAAGCTATTTTCCCTTTTAGAACAGCACCGTTCCTTCTGTTATCGTGTGGGAACCCACCAGAAATGGCCTGTGACTTACTCTTCGGTTGTGACCCAACGAGGCCCAGAAGTAAACAAATGGTTGTGATGGCTGGCGTGTGGAAGTGGCCCTCGACAGTGTTTTGGTAACGAGGAAACAACCCGAGTGTTTGTGTCTCCTGCATGGCAGTGCGCTGGTTCATTGCGTGATGTGAAACATCTGTCCTGTCCTCTCTGTCACTCAATGCCCTTAAAGCAGCCATTGTTCAACCCTCTAAACATGCTGTGTACACTACGGTATTTCAACCACGGCACGTTCAATAGACTTAACAGTTGCCTGGGTTCTTTCCTGTATTACATAATTACCTTCAAATATATCCACACACCACAAACAATTCAGTATTTTATAAATGCCAGCTCGTTCTGTAGGTGTGACAGAACTGTGTTAAATGAACCAGCTACTTATAAAGATACTGATGAACGAGGAACAAGCAGCCAACTGTTAAATAGTGTCAATTCACATTTAGAGTGGAATTAGCTACTTGTGTGTGTTTGTGTGTGCGTGTGTGTGTGTGTGTGCTTGTATGTGTATTTGTGTAGTTGTGTGTGTGTTTTACTTCGTAAAACAGGATAGCAACCTGTGTTATTTTGGCTCATTGGATCACCATATGACATGCTCATGTGAAATGTTTTCATGTACTTTCTTTTATTTCTATGATTTTACAGTCCCACAAGGATTTTCCGTTTGTTGCTTAATTGAATTGACTTTTAAAGGAAAACTCCTGCCAGTTATAAACCTCACGTTCACATTTTCGGTTCAGAAACACTCTCTAATCTTGCCATTGAGTTTATACAGTAGTTCTCAGGATATCTGCTGTCAAGATTGGACCTGCTAAAATTGGGAGTAAATAAAGAGGGTGTCAGCACGCCACTGAATCTTGATCTCTAAACGACCCAGGTCCTTTTGAAGTCAACAATGCTTGGAAACACCACATCTTTGAACAGATATGGATGTATTTCCTTAGATTTGCCGTGTTGCTCATCTACCATTAAGACCTTTCCGTCACACCGCTCGTCTCCTCTGTGGTGGAGTCGGTGCATACTGAGATACAGTGTGTGATGGACTTGTATGGCTATAAAAGGGCTGTGCTGCAGCTTCTTTCATTAACTATTTTGTGTGTGTGTGTGATGAACTTTAGAAATGTTTCCATAAACATTTTGAGGCAAGGTTTTTGCAATCACCCTCTAAATCACATTGTGCAGAAGATAACAGATTTGACCAGCTTGTGTTGGCCGGCCCAGCCTGAGAGAGAGAGAGAGAGAGAGAGAGAGAGAGAGAGAGAGAGAGAGAGAGAGAGAGAGAGA
>JAODLL010053541.1:0-13173 GCA_026546735.1 Forbesichthys agassizii
GCGTGTGGATGGTAAAAATACGTGTGGATTATAATTTTGCGCTTGAATAATATTGATAGAAATCTACCCCCATAATACTAACTCTGTCACGCCGGGAGGGGAAACTAGTGGAATCACTATCCCATTGACACAGACGCACGCACACACACACACACACACACACACGCACACACACACACACAGACTGACGTGGTGGGCCCATCCAACACTTACTGCGATGAGGAAAAAGACCATGCAACTCAGGGAGAAGCCGCTGGTGTATCCGAGGTACCCTGAAAACACACACATACAAACACACGCAGGCTTCATTACATCACTCCCACCTGACGCAGCCCTGCCTGCTTTCATCTGCCTGGGCGGTGGGCATTACAGTGACCATCGCTGCCTGTCAGGATAACACCGCTCTAAGCCTCAATTAACATGGAGCAATATGCTAATCTAGCCTCCCCTGCAACAAGCAACATCCCCACAGCCCCAGAATAACCCATCACTAGCACTGCTGCTTTTCTGTTGATTCCTTAAAAGGCTGCTCTAATGTGTCTAAACGTTTTGACCAAGGACCCCCTCCTTCCCCTAAACAGTGAAAGGAAGCACTTCTATTATTAGCATAAAAACCCCTCATGTTTAAATCATCCCAAGGTATCTTGTCACCCCATTGGAAAGGCTGGTGTGCCGCTTTGTGACCGCTTTGACCACGAGTGAACCTACAGTGTGTGATGTAAATGTGGTGCTGACATTTAGGGGACCTTACTTATGTCACACGAAAGACACTGCGTTTGTTCACATCACAGATGACTATCGTTGACGAGTAAGGTGGAAGATAAACACTGAACTCTGTTTTGAAGCTCCTGCACTTGTGGTGGTAACCCATGGTAAGACATGGAAGAGGTTATTTTGGTGTGAAACGCAGCCAGTGGATGTTCCTGTGGAGAGTAGCGCCAGCCACACACAAGTGAAGACGCAATGTTGAATGGCAGACACTCTCCACAGCTCCCCCTACAGGCTCACACAATGTACTACTGCTACCCTTACAGATTCAAACACACATGAGGCTTGTGGCACCTTTAACTGAACACAGTAAAGGAGTCTGAAACACAATGTGGGACAGGTCAGGTATAAATACAGATGGAGAAAGAGAAGGGAAGGATACATTATTTAACCTGCCTCTTCACGCACAGGGACACACTCATATGGAAATGTAAGAGATAACACTCACCTAGTTGTTTCATCAGAGCCAGAGGCAGAATTACAGCGATCGACACAATGATCACGAGGTAGTTTCCGTTCAAGTACCATTCACTGGGGAGAGAAAGACACAAATAGAGTGACTTGATGGATTACCAATCACTTAACTTAAATGCTCCAATGAAGCCTAAGGTATTTTAAACATGTTCCACATGGAAATTATTGATTGCAGTGGGGGCTGCAATCCAGCAATTGAGACTCTTTATCCATGGAAAATGTAGAAATGCTGGTTTGCACTTTTTTAGCTAGAAAGACTAGCACCTTTCCCTTCAGAAGCTCCGCAGCTCCATATTGGACATGCATAATCTTTGTCTGTTTGCATTCCCATTTACAGAGCAAAGGCTGTGTAGGAACACCATATTATTATTACTAATATTATTATTATTAATATTATTTTCAGTGCTCAGAGTGAACATCTTGTGAATGGTGAGGATAAATTCACAGATTTGGACAAAAAAAGCATTTTTAAATCTATACCTTTAAAGTCAGCCAATATCTACTTCTCAACTATAGCCAACAACTAAGCAAACTGAACACTAATCCAACTTCTTTCTTACCAAATACATCTAATTCAGCAGCTACTGCTGACACATTATAGTAAAAGTCACCAGGGCTAACACACACACACACACACACACACACACACACACACACACACACACACGTTACACTCATCTCCACGCCAAATGACTTGGCCGTCCTGACAACGCTGGACATTGGGAAAGCCTTCTGGCATGCACTGGCTAATTAGTACTGAGGTCTAAAGTCATGGTTGTGTCAGGAAGCCGACTCTATTTACCCATAATCCTCTAGCTCAGTAAAGACAACCAGATATGATGATCAAAATAGCTTTAATTTAAATCAGATATGTAAATGAATGAAATGTGTGCTGCCAGAGTGAACATGCTGAATAGCGTACAATTTTGACAGCTCACAATAAGATCCTAAAGTATGGTGCAGCTGATGCACCCCTTTTGCTATAGTACGACATAATGGCTCATCCATCCTGCTGTCAATCTGCCCAATAGAGCTGCCTAGCCATCTGTCCTATGGACACACACACACACACACACACACACACACACACACACACACACACACAAACACACACACATAACAACTATAGCAACACCAACTATAAATACATCAGGATGCTTAAATAACAATAAACACCAGTAGCTCTGTGTTACATTGACATGCACACACACACGCACACGCACATGCTCACACGCACACACACACAGCCGGAGGTGTTGGCTGGTCTATATTAATAGGATTTCTCCATAGCTCATGGTTCGTAATTCTACGCCCACGTAAACAACCAGCGGAGACACACGCTGCAATATGTCATTTTCAAAAAACATATAGCCATAATTGCATTGCTAAATCTGACTGCAACACTGCCAGACCATCACCTGACACAACCAGACCCTGGGAAAACAGTTCTGCGGTGTGACATCATTCCTTTAGCAGGCTTTGAGTGCATGTTGAAGTCTAGCAGGGAACAGGGAACAAGGGATGCTTACAGTAATGGACACTTGTCATATAGTGTACACACATCGCTAGCTAGTTTAATATAGCAGGTATTGGCAATGCTAACATTGATTCAATTGTGTCAATAGTTGATGAATGACCTAATTATCGTCACCATTATACTTGGCGTCATACAACACTTGCAGCTCTTGTCCTGTTTGTGATACATAAGTGACATTCCGTATTTCACTGCTAATACTCCTGCACGTGTGCAAGGACGTCCTCATCGGTGTTAAGGGCCATCAACTGTCAATTCAATCCACACAAAGGTGACCGTTTGCCCTAGTTCCCTCTAGAGTCCTTCTCTGTGTTTCGATGGTGTGTTTCTCTGCGCTGCACGTTTACCCTGTATCAGCTGTGGAGGGTGGCTGCATGCCAGGCTGGGCACACCGAGGCTGCCAGCTGGCACGCTTGACAGATTTCCATGGCTGCTGAGATATCTCACCCAGCACAGAGGGCAAAATGTTATTTTACCCATAACCCCCAACCCCACCAATTTATTTTGCCTTGGAATAGTATTTACACTAAGCATTTATACCAAGGATGAATAGATATTACTATAATAATGTAGATTGTAGAATAACATAATCAGAACAAAATATACTGTGTACACTATATAATGTAAATAATGTTGAAATAATTTCGCAAAGCGGCAGAAGCATTTAATTAGCCATTGAACCCAGTTTGCCACCCACTGGGACCTCCTGGGGAGAATTGGCTAGCGTAACTGCTACACACCGAGCTAAAAATAGACAGCAATTGTAACAGTGAGACCTGCACTTATCCCCCGCGTGACATTTGGATAAGCAGGTGTTCACTGGACCCGAGAGTGCTCCTGCTGGAGAGAATCATGAACGGAAATGAAGGTCAGAAAGATGCAGCAGCACACTTACCCTGCAGGATGGTCCACCCTCAGGAACGCCTGGATGACCAGAGGAAACTCATACTTGACTATGTACAGGTAACTGGACATGGCTGTGGAGGCGAGAGAGATGTGAAGTAATAGAAGCTCATGCTTAGGTTCTTTACAACAGTCTGCCATATATTTGTAAATATTCTACAAACACATAATTGTAAAGCTACCAGCAATAATTTCCAAATGTGTAAAGGTTTCAAGGATATACCAAGGACAACCGGTTACTGCTTGAAAATAACAGCTGCACATTCTTAAACAAATGTCTGAACACCCAAGCCAAGGAAACACGCCAAGACGCAAGACAACCATGCACAGGACATAAAGACATATTCATTCATGTACAGTGTGTGTTTTAGACGTAATCTCTCTCTCTCTCTCACCTCCAATGTTCTGTAGTGTGATGGCGATGCCAGCAGCCATCTTCCCTGGCGTACCAAAGGCCCGGTACCCTAGCTGTTCATATGCCCGGATCCCTGAGGACCATGCCCCACACAGTTACACTGCATGCTCCGTGATGACATTGGTCACTGGCTGACATTCACTTACTGACTTCCATTGCTCAAAAACATACCAAAATGTTTTGTTCAAAAACACGAAATGACACTTGAAATAGTATAGTATAATATATGATATATGCACATGTTCTATATAAATGTATTTCAATACATACTTGAAATTAATCTCTACAACTCTACAACAAGCTGGAAGAACACTGATAAACAATGGAAGTGGATGAACATACTGAGGAATAAGTGTCCTGCTGAGGACAAATTCTGGTTGTCAAGGGGGCTTGAATGTGGTACGGGGGTTCACAGGTGTTTAGCGTTTATGTGGAACATTCCACTGCTTCATTCATCTCTCCTGGTTTTGTTAGAACTGACAGCTATTGTGCTTGACCCGAGTATATGCCATTCTTGGGGTTTCCACACATAAGATACCGTAAGATTTTCCACGTGTACAGGCTACACATGTAGGTTCATGCAATGTCCATAGCGCATAGCACACGTCATGTTCTACAATAATGCACAGGATACATACGTACCCACAATCCCAGACGACTTGAGCAGCAAATGAATGGAGTATGATGACAGAAGGGCCACTACTGTGAGGAGGACTCTGTGAAAGAGATAAAACAAATCCTAAACGTGTTGTGAAGCATTAGGCCTCCATCCTCCTCTGACTCGCTGTTTTAACCATGGCAACAGGGGAATTAAAACCTATTTACACACTCAATGTTGCTTTCAATGTGACAAAAGGGTCCTTGACAATGCACAGCTGAACCTGTGCAATGGTTGTGGCGGTCAGCTGCACTTGCATTTGGTGTGCTCTGTTATTCTGAACATTACGGTATTTGCACAGCCCTGTTACAGCCTTGTTGACATTTATAGTCGACAGAATGATAGAAATAATGCCTTTCTCTCATTCGCTCTTTCTTTAAACGGGAACAAATCTGACACCGTTATTTATGAAAGTGTCGAACCAAAGCCTGCGGTACGTTAGGCTACATGTTGGCAATTACTTTGCTTCCAAACACGTTTTTGGAGTGTCCTTCGTGTGGCCACACATGAATCAGTTCTGATCTTTGTCGATATCTTTCCCGGTAGGAGTTAATTTAATTGTGTTTTCAGATTTGTCGTTTGTATTTCATGTGATAATTTGCACATGAAGCAGATTGTGAAATGAATTCTCATTGGACCTGGGTGAAAAGGTCAGATCCAAAGGTAGGCGAGGTGACAAATACTGTAGTCACTTGTTCACATAACCTTGCTAGCTCCATGCAGCCACGATTGGTTGGAGCCCTGAGCCAAATGCCCTGATGTGGTCTTATGAGAAAAAACATGATTTTCCCCTCCTTGCAACTATTATTTCCCTTCTTTGTTAGTCTTGGCGGCACACTCTCATTCTCCCATGTTCTGCTTCTCTCACACAGCCTCATTCTCTCCCTGGAAGGAGAGGCCGATCGTCCTTCACCCCGACTTCAACTGTGGGCCCTTTCACATGGTCTTTGTGTCCGGGCACTGTGGAAGAATGCACAGCTGACTTGTGGTCAACCAGTGCAACGGCAGTGGGAGGACAGAAGTGCTGACAGACTTGGGTCTTCCTTGCTCTGGGTCTCTCTCTCAGACCCCAACACGCATTCCAAGCTCAGGCCTCTGTGCCTGCAGACAATAATGATTGCATATGGTGGAATATCACGCCACTGGCAAATGAGATCCAAATCTCATTTGCAATAGCCTTCGCCAGAGAACAGCTACAGCACTGTGGCCTGCATTCTGGTATGACAACCCTCTTTCCATCATTACATTGTGCCTAGCATTTAAAGGCACACTCTGTGTGTCTGAAACAAAAGCATGGCTTGCCAGCTTTATGCAGTGAGAGGCATCTTTTTTCAATTGTCTTATGCGCCCTGGGCGCCTCGCGTATAAGCGCCGGCCAGGCAAAAAAAAGAAAAAAAAAATGAATGAATGAAAAATGAATGAAAAAAATATCGGAACAGAAACTCGGAACAGAAAAGTGCCCTTCGTTATCGAATGGTCTGAGAAGCGGGCGCGTTTACTGTAACTAACACACTGCATTCATGGAGTGGAGGCTGCCAATACTTTACTTCTACGACTAAAACTGTTTCACTAACAGAAACAGGCAGTGCAGTGCGCCTTGCGTTTTGCAAGCTGAAAGGCGCGTCCTGTGGGATCGGGGCCCAAAAGGGCATGTGGCTGTAGTGAGATAAAGTCCAAGCGAACCACCCAGCGCTCAGATGTGGTGCGGGTTTCCAACAAAAACAACAACAACCAAGTCGAGGAGTGTCATAAAATCAGGCGCTAGCCAGCTGAACATAGAACTGCATACTTTGTCTGTCAAATGACGGGGCACTTTTCCACCGCAGTAATGACTCTTATGGAAAAAACGGCCAACTCCTTATAGTGTTCCTACGTGAATCTGGAAAGCTCAGGCCTTTCAGTCACAGTCAGGCTGTGATGACTGCAGACATGTAGAGGAAACACATATTGCCCCACAGCATCTATAAAGTATATTAAGCCACAGTCAATGAGTGGAACACTTGACAATCCTGCCTCATTCTTCATAGCAGGACACAAGTGTTTTTAGTAGGTGAACAGGTCAGTGGAGAACCTACTGAACACACAAACAGCAGACTAACTGACTTCTGTGAGGTCAGGAATGTATGGATCTTTAATTCAAATCAGATTACTATTCCGGATGATGTGAGCACACAAGAGCGTTATGTATTTGAAAGAGTTGTAGTGTAATCTAATGTAATGCTATTGGATGACAGCAGGTGACATCTGTCTGATAGACAGACATGCAGTGTGTAATGCGTCAGATGGCTGGTGCACCTGCGGATGGTAAGAAAGAGACACGAGAGAGCCACAGACAATCCGGGCAAAAAACAAATGACCGACAACAAACAAAGCAAAACGCCAGCCTGTCCCCACACCCTCACAGCTGGAAATCAGCTAACAGCTTGTGGCGCTGGGGACACGGGCAAGAGTCCGCCGGACGGGCCCTATGGGTCCCGTCTCTGCCTCGCCCGGGCCGCCACACGGTGACTCATCGTCTACTGCATAATAGCAGGAATTCATAATGCGTTTGATTGAATAACAGACTAATTGCTCCTCCCACCTAGCGTAGCGAATTAAATTGGCTCCTTTATAACACAGGTGTCTAACACAGAACAGATTGCTGACATAAAGTTCAGCCTGCGCTCACAAGCAGAGAGGTTGAAAACCCAGTCACACCACTCAGCTCAAAATAAGAAGCTTTCTTTCAAACGATGGAAAATCCACCAGACGTTATTAACAAGGCACGGTTTTACTGGGTCACGGGTAGCTAAACAACATATAACTGAAAAGATGTGGATTAAAAGTCATGGGATAAGTATCAGGATAAAAAATTAATAAAGATAGGCTCTCATCGGAAAACAAAAAAGGTTTGAAAAGATTAAAGAAACATGTGGAGCACATAGTTTTAACAAGTGCTGGCAATAACACAAAAAATGTAAAACATTGATGCCCCATACTGGAGAATTTGTATTGTAATCCATCCAGGAGTGCTGAAACTTTGAAATTCCCAATAGAATAGCATTATGAGGCTCCACACAGTGCAATACCTGGAATATTCTAAAACCACTGCAGTGCCACTGATGATGTTACTGTAGGTGTCAAAACAAAGCAACGTGTTGATGGTGCCTGTGCTATCTGTAGAAATTACTTTCTAGAAACATGAGCCTGAATATTGTGAGAAAGGTACAAGCAGAACCACCCATGAGATGACCGGAAGAGCTAGAAAACATACACATACACACAAACTTTTAAGCTTGTGATTCAACATGCATGCTACTGTTAGCTAGTGCTAGCTATCACAGCCCTACCATTTTAATTTCAGTTCTGCTAGTATCCAAGTGATTAATTAAATCTTAAATAGGTTATCACTAATTTCTATTATTTTTCCACATAGATGAAAATGTATTAATTGTAACAAATAACTGAATTGTAACATTTTTTATCAAACATATTGCTATACATATTGTCTCTGCTGCATTATAGCATTTGTGTTTGGAATTTATTATGTGCATTCTTGTGTTTTCAGAAATGTAATATGCAGCCTAAATAATTGCCTATAACAATTAAAGGTATAGTAAATCATTTTGGAGAAAGCTTGTTAATATTTGAACTCCATCAAAACAAAAACACCTCTACCTTCAATTCCATTGGGTGCTCCTTCAGAAGCTCCGCCCCACACAATGAATTGCTTTATAAAGGCTAGGATTGTTGTTGTGTGGTGCGGTCTGCAAAACTTTGTTTATGTTCCTATTTACGAAACCAGGGTTGTGTAGAAGTACCATTTTATATTCTCAGCACATAAGAGAACAGTAGCAGTCATAAGGGAGATCAAACATCAGATCCAATAACACATTTTTTCATTCATTAATTTATTGATTTGTTAGTGCCCAACTCACAAAAATAGGATGACTCCAGTGTTGGCCATAGCGTATGCCAGTCCCAGAATTCCACTTCCCATGATGGCGTTGCCCAAGTTAAAGACTGACATCCCAAAAGAGGTCTTCCCTTCAAACTGAAAATAAGCAGAGTATTATGTAAATGAATACTACTAATTAACTAGTTATTTATTATAGCTATACATAAGTCCCATTCAATAATGTATGGTTGCATACATCTGTGAAGCGAGTGGCGGGCTTGCCCTCCATGTTTGAAAGAAACTCTTGGCTCTCTGCAAGGTGTGCTTCTGAATCCTGTGTCCTATGAGGAAAATAATAAAAGAGCCAGTGAACATTTTATTTGGATGTCCCAATGTAAATATTCATAGCATATCACAGTTAGTTGATAAAGTAATATTAACTAACTGTTGATTGAGTTTAAGGTAATTTCAATATTACTTCATAAGGAATATATTATTATTACTATAATACAGTATATTTCACTATATTTCACTATAGGCCAAAATATATAAAGATATGTATAATGCAATGATGTTATGCAATTAAATGCAGAATCCTCTTTGTTACAGGTTGTTGAAGAATCGGGTTGTATGCTGTTCACTTAAGGTTTTACACTGCTTGGACTTTCCATCAATAGGTCATCAGCACACAACTTTTTGAGACACTATCAGATGTTTTGTCAGACAAGATGATTCTATGTAGCAGTAGTTTCCTGTATGGAGTCAAGTTATTTTTATTCACTTCATAAAAAACTAGAAAAGTGTCAAAAAAAGTGTCACGTGTGTTGTAGTTTCACAGTTGATCATCAGAAAACATTAAAGTACACGGTATGCATGTTGATGTTGATGTTGATGTTGTTGTGGCGCAGTTAATATTATATATTATGTAATATTTTATGAACTTATTGATGCAAAATTTTATTTCTTAATTGTCATATTCTGATATGCTTCTGAAAAGCAGAAATAACGAAAGTGCAACATTATTGACAGTCTACTCAATATTATAATATTACTGTAAATAATATAAAGGTTAACATTAAGTATTAATGTGAACTAAATGGTTAAGTGCAGTCAGTTGACACAAAGTAAAGAGCCTTAACACAACTTATCTCCATTTAACCAAAAAGAGAGTATTAGTATAAAAGCCGCTCAAGGACCACCAACAGTAAGTGCCACAGAATGCTTTTATCTTAAAGAAAAGTTAATATTCTTAGAACAAAAACGATGGTTCTATTGTGCCTTTTTTTGACTGCTATCATTTGTATTCATGGTCACTGCAAAAACAATTAGCTAAAAATGGCACCTCAAATGCACTTATCGTTGTTGTATACACACAGGCACCGTACCTGGCATTCTGAGCACTATTAGGTAATAAAGCCATCCATCAAAAGCACAGAGAGGAAAATAACAATAGTAAACAATAACAGTATTATTACATTCTGTTGCAGGAGGGAACCTGCTGTACACAAGTATTAACAATATTCTGAGAAACCAAGTATTTTCCGTGTCGGAAGTGAGAAACAAGAGGTATACTCATTTTCACCTGATGTGCTCGGGGAACATTGTAGCATGTGATGTGGTGTCAGGCTTAGAAAAGACGTGACGTACATATCTGCTGAGCAGTAGGTCACACTAGTATCATTCAATGACTACTATAGGACATATTGGCATCTCACAAAGACAAGTACCTGTAAGTATTCTGCCAAACCTATTAAAAAATGCTAGTGACAGTAAACTGTGTCTATTCGTTTGTATGTGTACTGTATTGTATGAACCTATTATGGTTCTTTTTATTTTTACATGCTGTTGCAAGCCCAATTAAAGCTTCACTCTACTCTACAACCCCTCCTGCGTCTAAGGAGTCGCTGCAGGCGGTCCTAGACCTGTCTGCTAATCAGAACTATACTCACTTCCTGCTGTCCTCTGCCACAGGTGTTTTGGCTGACGTCAGAGCATCACCCACAGCCTCGTGGCCTTTCCCGTTGGGAATGGCACTGACGTCTGCAGGACCACTGTCCACAACCTCTGATGCTTTCTCCTCACTCATCTCTGCTGTGAAGCCTTGATGGGGCCTGTGTGTAAAATGTTCCTTTCTGTGGAAAGAAAGATACAGTGTGGCATATGGTCAAAGGTTCCATTGCTACATTTACTGTAAAGCAAAAGCTTTCATGCACAGTGACTTACAATAAGTATAGTTGTAAATATGTTAAAAGGTCACACCATCTTCATCATACACGCACACATATTTTGTTAGAATAATAACCTCAGTAGTCATCATGACTCAATAATTAGATAAATATTGCATATCAACTTGCCATTAGGACCTAAAAGAGTTAGAAGAGAACACAATTTGCTTTAGCCTGCCACATAACTCAGTGTGCATTCAAACATTTCCACAATTACAGTAGCATTCTTTACAAAATAAGAAATATTGCTAACCATTGTAAAAACAATCAATAGCTTTACATGGTGTGAGTATTCCTTTATTGACCTAGCAGAGCATCATCGTGGAGCTGATCCAAAGCTGAAGCGCAAGCCTTTAAGGGACAGTTTCTCCGCTATGCTTTGCACACTGCCCGTGGACTGCCAGAGGATGTTATCCGCCCCGCCCACCAGCACTCGCTATACAAGTTCGTTATGATTGCACTGCATTGATCGTGCAGTATTAACATAATAGTATGCATGTTGTAGGACAGTAGGGGAGAGTGGGGGTGGATGAAACACTTAACATAAACATAATTTTAAATAATAATGATGCAGACAAAAAATAAATATTTGATGTGATCAACAAGTCACATGTGTGCTCTAAAAATACAATGTGCTATTTAGTAAAAATGTGTAATGGCTTCAGTATAATTTTACCTTAAATGCAAGTCGCGCTTTTTCATTAATCCCGGCATAAGGGTGGAAAAAGCTTGACCCTGTATGCGCTTACAGTATAGTGTTATAAATCATTATGTTAAATAGCTGGGTGGGATGGGGAACTCGATGTGAAATAACATAACAATAATATATCATTCTGCTGGTTGAAATGAACATCATTTATATAAATGTCTACTTTCACAATAACGCTTTTGTGAAAGGCAATCCACCAGTAGAGCAATTCAAATATAAATTGCGGTTTCCATGGGATCCCATGTGCAGCCTAACTGACATGTCGTCTGAAGGGAAGGGAAGGTTTGCTGAGCTTCCTCTGTACAATGCACATGCATCTAACTGATGAACTTGGCCTGAGGTGGGCCCAGGTCCCTCTTATTCGGGGGGCCCTGTGTCCTGGGTCTCGTGTTGTGGCATCTGAGCCAACCTGCTGTTTTGAGGGCCTCTAAAAGGATCCTGTCCCATGTGTCTCCTGCATGCTTTTTCACCAAAGCTCCCCGTAGAGAGATCCCATTCGTTATGCAGCATAAACAACACTAACGGACAAAAGCTGTCCTTGAGTGGAGGTGCACGCACAAACCACACAAAAGAGATAAATGGAGCAGAACCAGCTATGACCAGCAAGGAACTGGTCTAGGACGTATAATGTGCATCTGTGTTTTTTGCTCTTCACACTTTCCTCTTGCTTTCCTAGTTTAGACAGCTTCAGCTTACCAGCAGTGCTCAGAGCTTTTTGCAAGCCTTCTACTACAACTCCTGGCAACCACTAAGATGTCTTTTATCGACCTCTTCCGCTCCACAGCCAGTATCTTTTTAGTGAAATTATATTAACACTACCAAACATAGTTTGAGGTGAATAAACCATGGTCTCTGTGTAGCGGGGCTTCCGACCAATGCGACTGTGAGCTTTACTGCATAGGCCAGGCTTCACAGTGTCTGGCTAAAGCTGGGCAACGTGGCTGGGCAGCAAAGCATGGCACACAATGGTACATGTTGTGCGGTTTCCTGGGAACGGGATTGAGCACAGTGGAACTATTGTGTCAGGCCATCATTATACTACCGGGGCCCCCTTAGCTAAAGATCGCCAGGCCACTTGAAGTGCTCAAAAGGTATTTCTCTGGGCACTAATTGAAAAGACGTCACCTTGAATTCGGCAGATGCCAGTATCCCGCATTCATGCATACTTGCAGTTAGAGATGCTGGTTGGAGGCAGGGCCATTCTCACAGGGAAAGTCAGGGCAGGGCGGCTCTGTCAGTCACTGTCACATTTAAGGAAACATTAGTAACACATCACAATGTGAGTGGCTGCCTGGGTTTGCAGGGAGACTCAGCACGGCCTGTCTTGCTTGCAGTTTGTACGAATAAAATTGCCCCCATAGCATTTCATTGTTTCGCCTTCAGTTTGTACAGAGGTATCTTCCTTTGAGCTGAACATTATGTTTCAGTTGGCGCGGAATATTTTTATAGATAAGTCAGAGATGATTTTGGTAGTTATCTATAAAATAGCCTATGCTGTACAAAATGATTTTGAAAGATAGTTTGGCTAAATTACATTATAAAGCAACTTGGTAGAATTATATTAGGATACCTTTAAATTAAAAGAAAGCAGTGGCTATATATCATATGTA
>JAODLL010053563.1:0-18951 GCA_026546735.1 Forbesichthys agassizii
ATGCTACTAAATAAACGTTTACCAACTTTATAGTTCGGTACCGCTGCAGATTAGTCTATTGACAGCCAGGGCATGAGGGGATCTTCACCACTGCTTCAGAGCTGTGCCATTGTGTGTCTGTGGTTGAGAGAGCAAGGATCAAAGAATCCCCGCTTGCACGCAATGAATGATTCAGTAGATATTTCTAACTTGGTCGGACCGCTGTGTGGCCTTGTTTTTTTTAACAAATGCCTAACAGTTGGAGAGGTTCAAACCAAAGCTGCTTCAAAGTTTCCTTTCTTTCTTTCTTTCTTTCTTTCTTTCTTTCTTTCTTTTTCTCTGAGCATAAAATCCCCAGCATCACCCCCAGCGCTTGTGTATCCATGATTGACAAATACTTGACCGGGCACCGCTTTGAACTATGATTGTCAACTTCTTGACCCCTCCTCCCCGATCTCATCACTCTCCGGTGCTTTGCCACTGCGTAGTTGTATGACTATAGTGACTCCCACCACGGTAATTGACGACACTCCCCCATTAGCCTCCAGCTCTGCCTCTACCATAGAGGGCATGTTAGTTGGATTCAGGAGTTCCTCAAAGTGTTCATTCCACCATTCAATTACCTCCTCAGTTTAGGTCAACAGCATCCCATCCTTACTTACAAAGCTTGGATGGTTTCTAGTTTCCCCCTTCTGAGGTTACGGATGGTTGTCCATAAACACCTTGGTGCTGACCAAAGGTCAGCATGTCTTCTCCGAACTTCTCCCACACCCGCTGTTTTGCCTCTTTCATAGCAGAGGCTGCAGCCCTTCTGGCCTGTCGATACCATGCACCCGCCTCTGGAGTCCTCTGGGATAACACATCCCGGAAGGCCTCCTTCTTCAGTCGGACGGTTTCCCTGAGCACCGGTGTCTACCACGATGTTCGAGGGTTACCGCCCCTTGAGGCACCTAAGACCTTGAGACCACAGCTCTGCACTGCAGCTTCAGCAATGGAAGCTTTGAACATTGCCCACTCGGGTTCAATGTCTCCAACCTCCACAGGGATGCAAGAGAAGTGAAGATCTTACGGGCAGGGGCCTCCTCCAAACGTTCCCAGTTCACCTGCACTACCCGTTTGGGCTTACCAGGTCTGACTAGAGTCTTCCCCTATACCTTGATTAGTTGACAGCTCTGCCCTTCTCTTCACCCGAGTAAAGAGACACATGCAGGCTCAGATCAGATGTTACGATCACAAAATAGACCATCGACCTTCGGCATAGGGTGCTCTGGTACCACGTACTCTTGAGCATCCTTATGTTTGAGTGTTATGGACAGGCCATGGCTAGCACAGAGGTCTAACAACAAACACCGGCTTGGGTTTAGATCCGGGAGGCTGTTCCTCCCAATCACACCTCTCCAGGTATCATTGCCCACATGCGCGTTGAAGTCTCCCATTAGAACTATGGAGTCCCCTACTGTAGCCCCATACAGGACTCCATTCAGGGTCTCTAAGAAGGCTGAATACTCTGAACTGCTGTTGTTGCTGCTGCATATGCACTGACAACAGTCAGAATACCTAACACAACCATACTAACTTGGTCTTGGCCTCCTGAAGCAGCGAGGGGTCGTCGGTGGCCAGGTAGACCCGTTTCTTGTCCACATGCTCGCGCCTGGCCAGCAGCTGGTACTGCTCCTCCACGTGCATCATGTACTCCTCTATAGGGTGGAAGGCAGCCTCTGTTCCCACCTTATCTGTCCTCCTCACGTGAACACTAGAGAGAGAGAGAGAGAGAGAGAGAGAGAGAGAGAGAGAGAGAGATAGTGTCAGCTTTGCAGTAAACAGAAATAGAGAGGTAGAGTTTTACACAGGAAACAGGAGAGGCAGGATGAAGATGAGGCGAGGGGAGGATGCAAAACAGTCAGAAGCAGAGAGGAAGTGTGAATGGAGAATAAAAGAAAGGGGAAATTATCTCAGACGCAACGAGAAGAAAGAAGGAACCAAAAGAGATATGAGATGAGAAATTATTCCTGCATGTGCGGGTGTGTGTGCATCTTGAATGTGTTCTTGTCATCCCTTCTAGAGAGCATGGCACCTCCGAGCATTGAATTGAAACAAATGTAACAACAACAACAAACAAACATATTTCCTTGTGTCGCTCAAGCGTCACTCCATCATCCAGACGACAAAATGTCCAAACATATTCAATTACGAAACGACGCAACTTTTCCCACCCAAGGCTACCAGCAAAATTTAGTGTTGGGAGTTTTTTTCCTTTCATAGAATTGAGTAGAGAACCATTGAAGGTAGAAAGAAAAAACAATATAGAGAAGAAGAAAAAAAACCTACAAAACAGTGACAGGCAGCAAGAGAACGGTTATCTTTTAAGCCGCTGTCCACCCACACAAGTATTTGAGTTAATACGACTGGTTAGACCTCTTCTCAGGACGTATACAGAGCCACTTGATCCACTGTCAGTTGTGTTGCACCTGTTGACAACTGATACTTTCTCTATGACTGGCTCTATATATATCACAGGCCCTTTCATAGTTGGAACACTATTTATCTAGCAAAGATGTGTAGCTAGCTACAGGCAAGCCATCCAACTGCAAATAAATAACGTTTTAAATAATTTGTTACCATAAAATAGAAGTATTGTATACTGTTGTTAAATTACATTTAAATTAGGAATCCTGAATTAAATGGAAATTCCTTCGTAATCATTGGAGAAAGAGTCTGATTTCAATGTAATGGAACAGTTCCGTGCCGTACCGAGAGCAATGATTGGTTCTTGTGCGCAGTTCGTTGCTCTGCCCATATTTAACCCGTGTTTAACCCGTGAAGCGGTCTAATGAGGCAGAACAGGAAAGAGAAGGGGGAATGCATTGTAAATGCATTAGCAAATGCGACACAGAGAGAGAGAGAAAAGAGAGAGAGAGAGAGAGAGAGAGAGAGAGAGAGAGAGAGAGAGAGAGAGAGAGAGAGAGAGAGAGAGAACAGATATTTCCAACAACACTGGCTAGAGATCAGTCAGTGAGTATTGATGCTCACAGGAGCAACAAACCCATTTATTTTCTAGGCAAATAAAGTCCCAACTCAGCCAACAGACTGAGAAAGAGAGGGCCATGAAGGAAAGGTTCTATAGAGACAAACACAACCCTGATGGCATGCAACACATCATTGGTGTTAGCATCTGCCTCTGATGGTGGCATTCTCCTCAGAACACACCGTTTCATATTTGCATGCAGAAATTCATACCGCTCATTCCGTATGGAATCGCGTTTTGTTGCTGTGAATTTGTCAGGCAGCCTGAAATATGGCCAGGGCATAGACTGAGATGAAGATGATGAGGCGTTGCTTAGCGCCATGGGCTAACACAGTTATCGCCCATACTCCCCCCCCCCACACATACACACACACATCACTATGAACTTATCCTCTCTCTTCTAATTAATGTATGTGCATTCACTTCTGTTAACGTTATTCATACCCACAGAGCATTTGTGGCATAAAACTAAGAATAAAACTATTATTATTATGAAGCAACCATGTCACGAAATGATGCAGTGCACGATGTACCAACACACAAATGTGTACACAATTCAAAACAGTGTAAGAGCCAGCAAGCTCACATTGCTCTCTCTCTCTCTCTCTCTCTCTCTCTCTCTCTCTCTCTCTCTCTCTCTCTCTCTCTCTCCTACTAGGCATGCTACCAACACGCTGGCCTTAAACACTGATAACATGGACGCGCTGGCTGAAAGCCCCCCGTGGGTTCAGTGGCTCCCCCCGCCTGGGTGCAGCCAGCCTCTTAACAAGGCCAGCAGCGGGGGTCCTTGCCCGTGTGTGGAGCCTTGGCGGCAATTAAATGCCTGCATAGGTCAGAGCGCTGCGAGGGCGAGACGGCGACCTAAAGCCTCCCCCTGTCTCCGTCCCCTCCCGCAGAAGGTTAAACCCTACCACGACCCACCGCCCTGCTGCCTTGGCCGTGGCCCTTGCAGCCCCTGCTATCTCTCCCCCCCAGACCCCTTTTGGCGGTTCCACGAGTGCCTGTCGACAGAAAGAGCTTGCGTGCTGAACAGAGAGCGTGAGCTGGAGAGGAGAAAAGGGGAAAGAAGAAAGGAAGTACAAAACCTACAGGAAAAAGAAAACTTTGTTCCATCACAGTGCTTCCTTCAATAGGATTGTGTGTGTGTGTGTGTGCGTGTGTGAGGGGTTGGGGGATGTCTAACACTCGGGGAAACAAAAGACGCGCTGGGTGAGACGGGGTGTGAACAACAGAAGACACGCTGGGAGACATCGGCTGGATACGCTGATAGAGAGAGGGGAGGGGGGGTGAAGCAAGCATACGAGCGGGAGAATTGCACTCAGCGGCAGGAACGCTTGGGACAAGCAAGCTATACAAAAACATGAGCAAGAAACATGGGGGAGAAACAGACAGAGAGAGAGAGAGAGAGAGAGAGATAGAGAGCCAGTGCAGGCTGTAGTGGGCCAAAGAGTCGCTTCACAACAACAATCACAATGTTTGAACCCGTCCGTGTTTGCTCTACAGTGAAACATGAGGACCACATGGGACAACAGATAATTAAGTTTGTGCGATTCTCAGCAACGGACAACATACGTATACTGATATACCGTGAGGCCCAAACTAATTCTAGGAGTTACGTACAATACACTTTGAAAAGAAAGAAGAAGTGGAGCTGCATTTTTAAAGGAATATACAGTACGGTTAGATTGAGGGATTCAATCAAGAGGATAAGAGGTTAGCATGCTGTCTGTGAACATTATGTAGACGGCATGACCTGCATAAGCAGTAAACAAACAAACAAGATAAATAAATACCACCCCACCCCATCCCATAGGCGCTTTCCTCCAAAGTGACTTTCACTACTGAGAGCACATTTATTTTTCAGAAAGATTTTGCTGTAATTCAAACAATGTTGCCCTACTGGTATTAGCATGACGCACTGGCAGATGAACTGCACAAAAGCCACATTGACTCAAGCACAGGCATGACCTCTCATCGAGACACACGGCATTGTGGAAGGAAAAGTGCAAAGAGAGACACGCGGAGGTCAATGTTAGGGAATTAGAGACATGGGCCAGTGTCCCAGAATGTTGTCAGTTTAAATCCTCCACGAAAACCAGATGGCAGGTGAATAAGTAACACTGGCCTCAGGATCTACCCCTGAGCAAAGCATTTAACCTCCCCATTGCTCAAGCTGAGCTGTTTTGTTGCGAAAAAAATCCAGCATTGCTGGTCACCAGCATAAGGTATGTTTTGCATGCTGGAACCAGCATGGAATGCTGGTTTGCCGGTGTGCTGGTATACCAACTAGACCAGCACTACCTTAGCACTAACCAGTATGAACCAGCCTGGACCAGCTTGGAATTCATGCTGGTTAATGCTGGATGTTGTAGCTGAGGGCTCTCAGCTCATACGGTATGGTCAGGCTTTTGTGCAACTTAAAGGCCATCAAAAATAACCAAAACTTAAAAGGCAGATTTAGTCATATTCCAGAACGCATGCTAACAATATCCCTCCGCACGTCCGCAGTGCCGCTCAACACATCGAAACGCATTCTGAAGAGTAGCGTAGTACTATGGCTTTGTTGATGTGAGCGTTTTTTTCCACTTTGTTGCTATTTACGGAGCCAGGTCTGTGTAGTATAATATTATGTTTTTTCAACACACACTGAGAAGTAAGCTAGCAAAATGCTAGGATATATTTGGTGAATTTGACAAAATGCGTATTGTCTTACAAATAGCTTGCAATAGCTGACTTTACCTTTAACATTAAAACTGGCCATTCAGAATGCTTTATTGTCAATGTGCACACTATTTAGACATTGGCAGACATTGCATTATGATGATAGTACTATTGAAGTTGCTGGCTACCAACTAATTGATGTTCTTTGGCCTTTTTATGTTAAAGCTACAATTTGACATTTCCGTTTCACATTTAGCAATGCATCAAAATGTTCTTCGCTAACAATCGGAATCAAAGAACATTAGGTTGCATGTTGTATTGTACTGTGCGTGAATTACATACTTTCATGAAGCTCAGCTTGTCTTACTTTCTGGGTTTTGTCATTTTGGTGACACCTAAGTAGGTACTGTAAGTGGTAAGTGATCCATTTGTAACCAAACAGCATCAGGCCTGCACCGGGGGGCAAATTATATTCTATTTAGTTCTGTCTGTCCTCTCTGGGTAGACCAAAGACTGCTGTATGAGCACTGCAGAGATAATTGCCAAAGGAATATCACACACAGATACCAGATTATCATAACTGCAAATGGAAAGGATTTCATGAATGGGCAGTAGGCTGAATCATTACTGTATAACCTATTAGCAATAAATGAAAAAGGTAATATTACATTAAGTAAAAAAAGAGCAAATTAAATCCAAGTGAATCACAGTCCCTACCCGATGATGGGGTGTTTGAAGCCTAGTTTTGCGGTGGTCTGCTGGATCTCTTTCTCCAGCCATGCCTGGGGGCGCACCAGGTACTTGACAAACTGGGAGACCCACCACACGGACGGGTCGCCATGGAGACGGTGCAGGCGGTGGGCCAGGTCCTCTGGGATGGCCAGGGGAAGGTAGGGGGGCCTCGGATGGAGGCTGTCCACTATAGGCAACTCCACCACCTGGACGTCCTTATCATGGGCCTCACCTAAACACAGGATCAGAGGGAAATGTAGAGAGTTAGTGATACACTTCCATTACATTTGCATCCAAGTTCATTCAATGATGTGTGCCTCACCACTAAAACCATGGAAACCCTGGCTGAAAAGAAAAACGCTTCTCTAAATTGACAACTGCTCCTCACGGAAGTCTATGGGGAGCGAACATTAAGCGTGCTTGAGTCTCCTAATCCCCAGGGTCAGGCAATTTGCCAGATGCTGTGCTGTTCCTAGAAGGAATTCACTCAAGGGGCATTTCATTGTCAACTATATTTATTCTTCTTATTATTTATTATTATTCTGAAAAACACAAAATCATTGCATTGTATTCCACAGTTGTATTGTTTAAAACAATAAGAAATGACCAGTTTCCAAAAAGGGTCAATTAACCTAGCTGGTGTCAGATCTGTGTTTTTTATACAGGCAGAATAAAACACCATGAAATCTTTGCGCTGATGCTGTGAAAAATGTTACAAACAAAAAGCCCTTATCGCTGGGCCTTAATGGCATAGAGTCATTGCTATTCTCTTTCCCAGGGTGACTCAAAAATCCCTTTTTCACCTTAGGTGGTACAGCGCTGCTGAGTGACAGCTACTCTTTTGCCGCCCTTCTTTAAAGGCCAAGGTGAGCTGCTCTGTGCCCATGCTGTGGGGGGAAGGGGGTCTGGGAGACAAGGTAACCCCCCCTCCCTCCCCCTCTCGGGAGGTCCAGCGTCTTTGACTGGCAGGGGCCCAGGGTGTAGAGGGGTGAGCCTGGCTGATTGGGAAGGTCAGGCTACCTCTCTCTGCCTCTGCCATGCCTACAGAGAGCTGTTCCAAACACAAGGCCGTGCGCTCGGCCACGTGCGCGCGCACGTGCGTGTGCGCCGCAATGCGTGCCTGCGAGGATGTAGTGGGGAATGCGTTTGAATGCAAGCATGTCTGGGAGCCCCAAACACACATTTGCAGACTTAACACATACAAAACTCATTGGGTTCAACAGTGGTTGTGTATGCCAGGCATATCCCTTCTGGTGAGATGAGATTAGCTAGGGCTGTGCGAGCATGTGTGAGACAGTGTGTTCGAGGTTCGTGTGTGTGTGTGTGTGCGTGTGTGTGTGTGTGTGTAAAAGGGGCGAGTTAAGAACTAGCTTGGAGCTGCGCGAACACAACCTCCACAACACGCGTTCTGAATAAATGGCATAATGACTCATTAAAAGTGGCCTTTCACGGAAAGGCTACACACAAAAAATAAATTAAAAAAAGAACAACTTAGAAACAAGGCCACTGAAACAGGCTTCCATTTGAGCCTGTGTGTGTACGTGAGAGCACGAACTGAATATAAATGGGTAAAGGCATTAAAAATTGAACGATAAAAATATTCCCAACCCCGTCTTTGCTTATATAAGAGCATCGGCTGGATATGCATATGAGAGTGTGGGCATATTTTTTGAGGCCTGCACTTCTTGGCACAAATATACTGTTAGGCAGTGCCTCATTCTCCCAATAGTAGCTAATTAGATCACAAAGCTACTCAAAATATCCTCTCAACTCCACGCTATTTAACATTTACGCTCTGCTTCCTTTAAGCGCAAGAGTCCACTCTAGAAACAGAATTCATCCATTTCCGTCCTATGATCTGTGGTGGATTCAGTACAAATCCAGGGCTCCAGGGGTGTTATGTCTGATGTCAGTCAGACACTGCTGCTTTGCGATGTGACATTGTGGGGAACAGTACATTTTCTTCACACCCTCTCTGCCAGACTCACACTTCATTCTAACTCCATACAGTCTCGTAGGAATACATTGACGTCTGGGCAAATTAGCTCTTTGATCAATGTTCCACAGGAGATTGGTTACAGTTAGCCATTCTGTGTGTTCAGTATTAAACTCACTAGGCTACTACCGGTACGTGCTTGAGGATGCATAATTTATGTCCACGAGAGGGCAGTGTTGAGCAAAAACAGGTTGGTGTAAATGACGCACTGCATGGATAAGATGTGTTATGCCCAATAACATGCCTTGATTTGCTTTCAGGCGATAACACAACTTTTTTTAATGGTAGTTCCTCCACCCATGCAGGCCTATAAGCAATTGTGATTGTAGCCAAAACAAGGAGGTGTTTCGTAAATACACATACACACATTACACCTTTTACGGTACATCCCCCACAACCTCCTCAACGTTCAATGCGCATAAGCATTAGCATGCAGCAAATAGCATGCTTTAGAAGGCTCAGGCTGACATTCAGAGGTGAAATCAACCTCTGCCGGTCTTCTCATCCCACAATATTAAGATTGTCAACATATTTCTTGGCAAATTATTTGTGTATCAAAAATACAACAGACAACAGCCAGTCCTGGGCATATAGTCAAATCCCTGCCCAGGCGAGAGTTGCTGTGAGGTTATGGTTACAGGAGGTCAGAAATGTGATCAAATATTTATTGTTACCAAGGTGTGTTTCACCCACAGAGGACTGACCTACTGTAAATCAGCATTCCTAAAACCATTCACTCCCTTGATAAAGTCGATTGCTGCTTTAACATAAATAACTCACTAAAGAATAAACAAAAGAGAAATTATACAATTCTACGTTTTTATCGTCCAACAGCAAAGGCTTCCTCTATCCTCTGTATTGCTTTACAGAAAGAATCATAGCATGTCCTACAGTATGACGGCCTGACCGCTCCCTGAATCTCCCCTGTAGCTACATGGTCTGACAGAAATAGTCCCGTTCACACACAATGCACACAAATGCTCTCCATGTTTATACGTTGCTCACATCTTAAGGCAAGTGGCTCAGAGAAAACCTTTTACTTTTTTACATAGATACAAAAATATGGCCAAGAAGCACACACACACACACACACACACACACACACACACACACACACACAAACATTTGACCCCAAAGAAAGCTCAGCCTGAAGCCATGAAGACAATGCAACACCCAGTATTAATTACAGCATACAGCATAAACCGGTGGACTCATTGTGTCCTCATGAGTACAAAATAATAAAACCTCACGAGTACACAATGAGGTTTTATTTACTTTTTACAGTAGTACTGTACATAGCACTGGTGTGCATCTAAAGACAGTAGCATACACAACAGCAAGTTCTGTTTTCAGAAGGAAGCGGTTTAGTGGACCTTCCAAATCTGACTTGCTACTGACTTAGTGTGCTGGGCCACTTTCATTGGATGTGGTTGGATAGTGAATGAGGATGGGAAAGGGGAAAAAAATAAGAAAAATAGAAGAAATGTGTCGGGAGCGCCAGAGATAAAAAGGTAGAGCTCCAGAGAGCACAAGTCAAATGAAGCGATATGAGAAAAATGAAGAGCTGAGTGAATGCTGCAACAGTATAGAGGGAGAGAGAGAGAGAGAGAGAGAGAGAGAGAGAGAGAGAGAAGAGAGACAGATATTGGAACAGAGTGCGTGTGCAGCCATGAACCCTTCATGAAGCGACACTCCGAGTCTTCATTGATCCTTGTTTACCGATGCTTAACTTCTGTCAGTTTGACAGACATTACAAAATTTGTGTGGTGCTGCGCAGTACTCATGGACGCACGCTGCTTTGTAATGCCACAATACTGTCACGACCAGGAGCCGTTTCCACTAACAGACTGTAGAAATCAACCAGTCACAGCAGGAGAACCGGCAGATGATTAACACACAATAACAACGACCCAATAAGTAAAATCAACTTCACAACCATATCTTTACATCCACATAGACCTATATATAAATATACCCAGAGACTGAGGAGAAATACATTTTGACTGTTCTCATAATGCTTTGCATTGCGATGAGAGCAATGCAAATGGTATATACAATTAATTATTCCAATTGACAAATATTGGTTATTTTGTTGTTTACGTTTATTTGCCTGAGCGTCTGCTATTACTAAAACGCCAAAGTCAAGTGCAATTTGGGACTGTAAACACATCTATGTCTCTTTGGGGCTTTTACCACAATCTCTTGTGTCCTATTTTGACCCGTGCAGTCCAGGAGACACTTATGTGTCTTGAACGTGATTTCATTGCAGCATAGACTACATTTCATAATCATCATTTAATTTAAATGATGATAGTCATTTAATGATGACGCCTTTATCCAAAGCGTCTTAACAGTGAGTACATTGACAGTAGGTAGTGACATGTGGTTCAAGTGTGCTTATATATGCTGAATGTATGTACCCAAATGTATTCATACCATTACAGCTCGATGATGTGTGTGTGTGTGTGTGTGAGTGTGTGTGCGTGCGCACCGTACCTGACCAGTGGCCGGTGGTGGTTCCGGTACGGTCGGTGCAGGTGTTGCTGACAGGCAGGAAGACGGTCTCCCAGCCGCCCGTGGCGTAGCGCCAGTTGTGCGATTCCAGGATGAGCGTGCGCTGTGTGCCGTACGCGATCATGAAGCAGTAGACCACGTGGTGCAGCTGGCAGCCGTAGCCGCAGCCCTTATTGATGTTGCACACCAGCTTACGAGCCTTGCTGCAGTCCGGAGGGTTCTGAGGGCAGCGGCGCAGAAAAAGTGTGTAGAACATTTCTTTATTGCTTGACCTTCGCGTTGTATCCCTCAAAGCCCTGCTCCCTGACTTATAACGCGCCGCTAATATCGTTTCTGCTCGCAGTCCCCGTACACATCCCCTACAACCCCCTCCCCCCCATCCCCCCCTCCCCCATCCCTAACCACACCCCTGAGTCCTCTATTCTACTCCACTCTCCTCTGTGATGTGCCATGGCTTTTATCTCCCCATCCTTCTCTCTCATTGTCTAGCCCAGTGGTTCTCAACGTGGGGTCCCCTGGGGGTCCGGAGCCTATTGCCTAGGGGTACGCGAATTAGTTATACATATAAAAATAAATTAATAATAATAATATTTATTTATTTATTTTTTGGAAAAGTGCATATCTGTCTATGGCGACTATTTGTGCCAATAAAAACATTGTGTCAAATAATCACCTTTGGCTAATAAAGCATGATTGTGACACATCACGCCAATCTGTCATGAATCAATCACTTCACGCAGTTCACATCAAACAATTAAGATGCTAGCTAGCTTGATATATTAACTATTAGTGAAATTACTGCAGTGAGCAAGCCTGGAGAAATACCTGTCAGACAAAATCATCAAATGAAGATAAGATCAAACTAGCTAAATTTAGAAAATATGATTTTCAGATCAAACTAGCTAAATTGAGAAAATATGATTTCCAAATAGTTCCAATGGCATCTAAGAATATATGGTAGGAAGCATATCAAAATCCTTATAGTCTTATATAATGTCTCGGAGCATATGCTTAAAGGTAGGGTCAGTCATTCTTTCAAACTTCGATCTCAAATCAAAACAGTATCGCTCTGCTCTTCTACACAGCCCTGGCTCTGTAAATAGCAACATGAAGTGGTGAACACCGCTCGTATCAACAAAGCTGTAGTACTAGTACTACTTTGCTTCATAATGCATTTCGACGTGTGAGGATCCGCACGAAGCGATACGATTTTGATTTGAGCTTGAAGTTAGAATAAATTACTATAATGAGGGGGTTTCTGGACATTTTTCTCCCCTGTAAGGGGTCCCTGGCCCCAAAAAGTTTGACAACCCCTGGTCTAGCCCTCACTATCCTCAATGATCTCTCAAACTCATTTCTTGTTCCATGAATTACCTTAAATACAGTATCACACACTCACACACTGTGGGGATTAATACCAAAGTAAATTATAAACAAGCTAAAACAAAGAGCAGAAAGAAAGAAAGAAAGAAAGAGAGGAGTGGATGGCATCTCGGCGGAGGCTGGTGTGCTCTTTCGACGGTCCGTAGCTTCCTAAACGCCAATTATGTGCCGATGGGACAGTTTTGCTCATTAGCGTGCCCCAGCTGTAGATAGTTCATGGTAATCAGGCCGCCTGCCTACAGCAGCTCCCACCAACTGTCGCTGCCTATATCGCCTTCCTCCACCGCGGGCTTCATGACGTAGCGGAGCGGAGACGAGAGGCAAAGCTCACATGCGGAAAAGCTATCATCGCCGGCATTGGCGCCGTTCGACAACATAAACTGCGTAACACGGCCCCCTGGGGTGGTTTTAACAGAGCTGGAATAAGCCGCACACAGGTATCTCCTTGACGCCACTTATGGCCCGGTCCTGCTGCTGTAGAGCCATAGGTGTGTGCTAACACGCGCCGCTGAATAAATCTACTGTGACGTTTTGACAGGAAGACTGGCTGGTGGTGGTGGGGGGGTGGGGGCTGAGCGCGGCGGCACAGAGGCCAAGAGTGAGACGACGCTGAAGAGCTGCTAGACCCCCGGAATAGGAGGATAATGGCGGCGCGCGCCCCGCGCTGAGGAGGCCCCAGAGAGACGCGGTGCAGCGTGGCGCGGGGTTAAGTGCTTGTTTAATAGGGTGCGAGGAGGAGTAGAGAGCGGCGCAGAGTTAGGAGGAGCCGCGGTCAGTTGTCTCGCGGTGGGGGAGGGGCAGGGGGCAATGCAGCGACGCCCAATAACGCCGCACAGTTAACGTCTGCGATGTGCATGTGAGTACCAGCAAATTAGGCAGGAAAAGAACACTGTGATACACAATGCAAACACTGAGGTGTGTGTATGTGTGTGTGCGTGCGCTTGACAGAGGGAGAGAGAGAGAGAGAAGGAGAAAGAGAGAGACAGAAGGAGAGAGAGGGAGAGTGAGAGAGAGACAGAAGGAGAGAGAGGGAGAGTGAGAGAGAGACAGAAGGAGAGAGAGGGAGAGTGAGAGAGAGACAGGGGTGTTCATCTGTGTTTATCCACCTAGGCGGAGGTGTGGGTGAATCCATCCGTGCACGCCAGCATGCATGTGCGTGTGCACCAATAATCTGTGTGTACTGTATGTGTGTGTGTGTGTGTGTGCGCGATGAATTAGTGACGGCAGCCGGCGGAGCGTTGTGATCCCTCAGCGGCGGTGACAGCAGCTGTTAGCGCAGCCGCCTCCACCCAGCCAGGCTGACTGGGCGCTGCTCATCAAACGCACCCGGCTCATTAAGGCTGCGGGGGCCCCGGAGAAACTCCGCCCACCCTATGAAGACATGCTGCACTGTCTCCGAACAGGACGTGTGTGTCCTCTCGTGTGTGTCTAATGCCTCTGTGTGTGTGTGTATGTGTGTGTGTGTGTGTGATGATGATTGTGCCTGGCAGAGACGTGCGCGCGCTCAACAGTGGTTACAATTTGCGCGTGTGTGTGTGCATGTATATAATGTGCATGTCAATTTGTTTGTCCATGTAAATGTTTCCTGAGTGTGTGTTGGTTTAATGAGAGTGCACACTTCTATATTACTGTGTACACACACACACACACACACACGAGCCCAATGCCCGTGTATTTATGTCTTCCTGTTTAGCTATGTGTATTTATGTGAGCTCCATATGTGTGTGACAGTGCATGTATGGCATCTTACATCCGCGTGTGTGTGTGTGTGTCAGACTGTCACACTCCTCAGCTGTTTCTTATACCAGCTGATGTGACAGTTATGGGTGGTGCAAGCTGGTGGGAATATGATCACTGTGTGTGTGTGTGTTTTGAAGGGGTGTGTGTGTGTGTGTGTGTGTGTGAGTGAGTGAGTGAGTGAGTGAGAGAAAGAGAGAGAGAGCAAATGACCAGCTGTGAATGTGCGTGCGTGCGTGTGTGTGTGTGCGTACGTGTGCGTGTGTGTGTGCATGCGTGCGTGTCCGTAAGCGTGCGCGCAGGGGCTGGCCAGGCAGCATAGGGACACTGTGTACCTGTAAGAAGGTGATCCTGTTCTGGACCAGAGCTGATAAATCTCTTGCCTCCTTCACCCTCCAGTCACCCACCCCATCCGCTTGGCTGAGGTAGTACATGTCTGTCATGATGGACCTACACACACACACACACACACACACATTACATCATGTGGCAGAACACAATACAATCATCACTGAGGGGCTGGAATCAACCCCTTGTTTTTTCGTTTGTATTCAGATTATATTGCCCATTCACCAGTGTTACATACACATACACAGTATCCCTTTAAGATACGTTAAGAGTGCAAGTCAAATGGCACAATGTTAAAAGTCAAGGTTCGGGCAAAACGCAAAAGGGACAGAATACTTTAAGGATATTAGCTTTCAAGGATACATTAGGACAGAATGGCTAGGCTGCGTAATACTGCGGAGCCTGTGCGTTATTATTTCCTTATCTTAAATAGGTCAGCAACCTGAATGTCTTTATACCAAGAAAGTGAATACTGTAGAAGCTAGGTTGCCAAATAATATCCATGCCATGTACTATGTACAAAAGTAGTCAGGACACTATGATCTGCACAGCTAAGGGTGGATACTGTACTTTCTCTCTCACGTCATTGCTCACCACTTTGACCCAAATAAGTCAAATCTAGTATGAATGAGAGTTCCAATGCACTTTATTCAGGAGTGCAAGCAAATGCAAACACACACACACAATAGGCAGACATGCCCAGTCTCCTCCTTGCTGCGCTAAAACCTGATCATAGCCTATTGTATTGTTTTGAAGGCGTTAACCAGGGTGTGAATGGATGTCAAACTATTTCTTGTGTTAGTATTCACTGGAGACCCATCAGATACTCTGTGGGTAGGGAAAGCAAAACCTCACTGGCCGCGACCATCCCCGAGGGCTTTGGTACTCCTGTTGTTTAAACATTTATAGGTGTGTATGTGTGGTGTGTGTGTGTGTGTGTGTGTGTATACGCATGTCATAAAATGTACAGGGTAATTTGTAACGCAAATATGTTTGTGTATGGTGTAAGCTCATTTTAATGCAAATATGTGTGCATGTGTTTACCTGTGTGTGTGTATGTGTGTGTTCTGAAAGGGCTATGTACGGTAGACATCAAGGGCAGAGCGGGATTTGGGGAGCAGAGCCCCGTCTCCAACAGCAACCACGGTCAAGAGGCTCCAATATGTTGGGATGAGCAAAACAAGTCACCCCATACTGTATACTGTATATGGGACCCTTGAACCCAAATTACTTGGAACTGACATGTTCTACCTGCTGCAGAACATAACCCATAGTAAGAGATGGAACCCATACCATTGTTTATTTATAGTCCACACATTGGACTATTAAATACAGTCCTATTAATCCCCCTGCTTTAAATTAAAGGATTCATTTACATTGGTAATATTTAAAATGTGTATTTTTCTGATTACATTTAATATATTAAGATAAATATTTGTGTACATGATAAATATTGTAGTTATAAATACTATATAATATTATCTTTATTAAAAATGATTTTGTAATCCATCCGCGATTGACCCAGCGCTGTCTCTACCTCTGCTTAAAACCTGGAACCTTGGAAAAGGAGGGGGTTAGAAAGAGAGAGTGTGAGAGAGAGATAGAGTGTGTGTGTGCGTGCACGCAATAAAGAATAAGCTGGTGAAAAGCATTTTAGATTGCAGGGGCTGAGACAATGGGACCAGAAAGACACGTTGCTGGGATTACAATGAAGCTCAGCTAACTGATACCACGACTTTAGTCATCCACTTGATCTGGTTTGGGCGTGAATCTGACCTTTAGTCTTATGTTCCCATAGACGACATTATACTTTTATTGCATTGTCCTGCAGTTTGTTTGCCATTTATGGTTCTGGGTGCGCTATGATGCAATGAATGATTGTACTTTTACACGTGATATATTTTATTAGATGAATAAAGCCTTTTGAGATACGCAAATACAGTTCAGACACGCTTGTATATTGTTCAAAAATAATGTCTCGTATATTGTTAAAAAATAAAATAAGTATTGCAAAAACCAGCATAAAGAAATGTATTGCCATTGGAAACCGAATCAATTAATTCAACCCATTAGCAGATGTTGTGCTCTTCATCGATATCCACCATCATGACTCAGCGCTATCTCACTTGCCCACCTCTCCTGGTGACCCAGGTCCTGCAGCAGTGCGTCTGCATATTTCTGCCTCTCGCTCGCCTCCACGCTGGCGAGCTTCTTCACCTCGCTGCGGACGTAATACCAGAGCTCCTTCACACCGTTCTCTGCTCTCCTCCGCAGCTCCTCCTGAGTAGGCCCGGGGCCTGCGAGGGACAAAAAGGGCGACAACAGACGGGCATCACCTAAATGCACAAAACTGCCATTGTCGAATCAGAGAGAGCTGAACACATGTCGAGCTGAGAAAATCTGACAAACTGATTAGATCAGTCAGTTTTGTAGTCAGTATAATCATTGAGGGTTAAAAGTATTCATAATAACTGCAGGATACAGGTCCATAAAAAATATTTTTCTTTCTTTTTATTTTTTTCATTCTTTATCTATCTATCTATCTATCTATCTATCTATCTATCTATCTATCTATCTATCTATCTATCTTTCTTTCTTTCTCTCTCATTCCTCTGGGAGTTGCTTTGACCTCATTTGGGAGTATCTGATGGCTGCCTGGCGCTCTTTCATGTGTTTTCTCAGAATGCATCGACATCAGGAAGGAAGTGTACACCACGCCCCGGCCAAACAATGTGGAGTGACCCACAATGGCAACACAGCTGCTCTCCTTTTTCTGGGAAACATTCTGGAGAGGGGAGGAACTGCTTGAAACGGGAGGAGGAGCAGAGGAGAAAAGAAGAGGAAAAGAAGTCTTTTTCTTTTTTTCCCCGTCGCTCTCCTCCCTGTGGTGGAAAAAGCTGGAGGGTATTTTTAGCTGTTTTCCTCCTCTGTGGCATGATGGGAAGGTTGACCCGGCACTGCTCGCTGTTCTCGCACGTCCTTCTTGCTTTCCTCTCTGCCTGTCTCTTTCCTTCTCTTCTGTATTGTGCCACTGGGGTGCCACACTGTTTCCATTCCATACACACGTTTGACAGCCTCCCCTCGCCTTCTGACCGCTTGCTTACACACACACACACACACACAGCCAACATACCAATATATGCCCCCATCCCCCACACACACCTGTCAGCCTAGCTTTGCATCAGCACTAAACCCCAGCAGGGTCCGTACGATCCTCCACATCCCTCCCACTCGTCCTCCATACATTCCTCTATAGTCCCCCGTCCCCTCCCTCCCTTCTTCCCCCGATGCTTCGCCCTTCAGGCGTCCCTCTCAAGGTCATCCCCATTCTGCCCACCATCTCCGGTGAGTCTCTGGAAGCTGTGGATCTTCTGCTTGGCCCGGGTCAGCTGGTCCTCCAGCGAGCGAAGCCTCCCCGCTGCCAGGGACCCGGCGTCGGCCTGGCCCTCCGGTATCCTGGAGGGGAAAAAACGCAAAGGGCAGACGGTTTGATTCCGGCACTAATATCGGGTGCGGACTAGAGCGGCGCTTTACAGTGTGTATAACTGCTGTGTCTCTGAAGCTTGTCGGAGTCTTGCTGATTAAATGCGAGCGGGGGCACGGCAGTCGTCTGCGCTCAAAGCAGAACTCCGAGAGCTCGCAGCTGAATATTCTGCATAGCTAATGGTTAATTATCGCTCAAATTATGTTTGGGCTCGATTAATGTACTCCGCGTTAATACAATTCATTGACAAGCTATTCCCGTATGCTTGTTTGGGAGCTAATGACGGCTAAAATGGAACATTTACAGTTTTGCCCATTAGGGCTGCGTGATGAATATGAAGGTTGTTAGGTGTATTGTGCGTTGCATCTTTTCATGGCATGTTAACACAGAGGAACGCTCAACAAGCACACACTTCAGCTGCCACTGACATCACATCGCACTAAGAGACCTCCTTTATGTGAACTATCTATGTGCGATGTGGGCTTGTGAAGCCCCTTGAGAATGTACTGTGAGTCAAACACATAAATACATTTTACTTGACGAAGGAGGCAATTAAAAATGCAGGAAGGGCCCCACAGGGGCATTGGTGATGTGCCGCAGTAAGCTATGTTAATGATTGACCAAGGTGTACAAACCGGAACTTGAGATAAAGTGGCAGCGGCTGGCAGGCTTAAAAATTGAAAAAGCTACATACATAACCATTATCATGTCCCTACTGCCAGTTCTGAGAAATCCTGGTTTCTCCAAACATAAAGCAAGTATCATGCTTTAAAGGCATCAAAACTAAGGAGTGGAGGGGAAAGGGGTCTCTTTAAAGTTATAGACTTTACGTAATGCACCTTTGTGGTGTTATTAGTAAAAATGCATATATCTCAAATTACCGCGATTCTTCTCTCAGTGTAATCGGAGCAGTCCCGGTGTGAGCTAGGGGTGCACGATATTGATCAAATGTGATCTTGCGATATTGACCATGAAAATTGCAATATCGATATTAATTTCGATATTTTAAAATCACAGTTTATGGGAAAAGGCATTAAAATATATTCATAACATATGAAAACAACACATTTTCAACTGACATTCATATTGGAC
>JAODLL010053574.1:0-18401 GCA_026546735.1 Forbesichthys agassizii
CACAAACACACACACAGCTCTTACCATGAGCAGAGTGAACATGGTCTGGCCCACATTGAAGCCGTGTCTCCAGTTGTGGTAGGTGATCTTCCTGTAGCCCTTACTCACCGAGTACATAAACCTCACCAGCACCTACACACACACACACACACACACACACACACACAAATAAGCTTATAGTTGTTTATAGACCAGCTGGTTAGCTGCCTGGCTACCATGCTAGTACCTAGACCATCTGCTTAGCAGGCTGGCTAGCAGGCTAGATAGCCTACCTCTCTGGGGATGTGGAACTTGTCCACCACCTTGAGTTCATAGTACATCTTGATGCCACATTTCACCAGGTCCAGCTCACTGTGCTCAAAGTCACAGAAATGAAACTCCAAGATCTCTGACTTCTTGGTGTTGGGTAGAACCTCACTCTGTAGACACACAGACACACACACACACTTACTAGCATGACCCTCTGAGTGGAAATCTAGTTAGCTAGTTAGCTGTTGATGTTATTGTTGCCTTTACCAGAATCTCCTGGAGTTCATCTTCTTCACACTCATCTGGCTCCTTCCCCCACCTCTCCCTTGTGTTCTGGACAGACGCACACACACATGTATGACTACCTTGGAGGAAACTGCTCAGTATCAATCATCCTCGCTCTCTCTCTCGCTCTCTCTCGCTCTCTCTCTCTCTCTCTCTAAGGACATCATAATGGGAAATATAATGTACCACACTGGAATATGACAAGTAATCAAATTAAGCTGACAGTATGGCTGTTTACACGTGAATATGGTAAACTCATCCTCCCCCTCACCAGGATGTTCTGGATCTCATCCTTGCGACATTTCACGTGGTACATCACCATGTCCTGGAAGATGTCCCTGCGGTTCTCCAGCTTGTTCATCTTGTCGTACGTGTCTGGGTTCAGTACCGACCAGCCCAGGAACTGGGTCAGAGACTGGACCAGAGTGCGTGTGCGTGCGTGTGCATGGGAATGTGCGTGCGTGTGAGAGAGTGGATGTGGGGAGTTGCAGGAAGGGAAGAAATACAATATAGAAACATTTGTTAATACATTAGAGGGCAACATCATTGATTAGCACTAGATGCAGTACAGCATGTTCCCATATTAGAACTCCAATAAAATCCCTTCAGAGCAACTGTACAAATTGTGAAGAGGAACGAGCTTCATGGAGCTCGTCATGGGGAAGGGTCTGTTTGCTCTGGTGAGAGGCTCCCCAACCATTAAGGGCCTATTGAGTGACAGCAAGTAAATCAACGCTTCAACTTGTGACTGATTTCAAATGTGAGCTTCAGTGCATATACCACTTTGGTTTACAGCATTTTCTGCGTTCAATTAAAAGCAGTACAGTTTGTTGAAATAAAAGTTATTTGATAAATATCCAAAAGCGACAATACTTATATTTAATAAATATGAATATGGCGTGTCACAAAACATATAGGATGGGTTGCACCAACATGGTTTAACTTTTAAACTGGATTAAGTCAACTACTAATCCTATTGCACCAATCTTTAAACATACTTTAAATATAGTTTACATTTAATCCTGGGTAAATATTAACCTATAACAAACTGTTTAAAGTATATTAAAGTTCAAGTCTGTTGCACCAGTAATTTTAAACCTATCCTTAAACTAGATTATCCGTTAATACCACCGTTGGCGGAGGTATATGTTTTATTGAAAACATGGGTGCATATATTCGCTGGATATAATTTATTCTATACAATCAATCAATAAATAAATCTTTATTATCCCAGAGGGGAAATTATTTCGGCAACAGGAGAGACCGTACAGGATAGCCACACAATCCACACATAAATAACAAATACACAGTATGACATACAATATACAAAATTGGTAATACGAGAGTCAAGATATGGAGACTTTTCCGTTGGATCCATGTATAATTACTAAAACGCTTTGTATCTTTGATTCTATTCTAAGATAACATATATTGATGTTTTATTCTTTAGGACGTGTATAACACAGACACACAGACATTACTAAAAGCCTCTAGCTATGATAAATAATGCAATCTATATGGATGGATGGAAGGAAGGATGCTTTATTTATATTCCATGACTCACATACCGGTCAAGAACCACACACACACACACACACACACACACACACACACACACACACACACACACACACACATCTACAGACATCAACTACAGACATACACTACACACACACACACACACACACACCTCCATCAAGGTCTCGTCCATCTCATCAAAGGGTTTGCCATCCTTCCTGTTATAGAAGGTGGCCACACCCACAATTTCCTCCTTCTTGTTGACGATTGGCAGAGACAGAACGTTCTTAATGGTCCAACCAGAGTCATCCAGAGGTTCTTTCTGGACAAACACACGCACACACACACATACACATGTACGCTGCTGACAGCAGTAAAGCAGATTTATTATATAGTGTTGCTATGGCGTCTAATGGAACCACTATAGTGTTGCTATGGCGTCTAATGTAGCCACACTGCTCATGATGCAGCTCAAACAAGGCACCACAAGCTCTTCATAAGCATGATGTACTGTTAGACTTGGCTCCTGGGCCGTAAACCGAGCAAACCAAACTCATAACTAACAGAATAACATAGAATGAGGTGTGAATATATGTGGTGCGTGTTGCATGCTAACCAGCCTAAGGAACAACCCAACCAACAATAGCATGTGTGGTGCCAGGAGGGTCACACAGACAGTGTGCTGCAACACACCTATATAGGTGACATGCACAGGTGCCCTTAATTAGCATAATTAGGGCCTACCCAGCCAATAAGGACCAGAGGCCTTCTAAAACAAGGCAGGGCCGTCACAATACAGAATGACTTAGAGCTGCGTGAATTGATTTAATTTAAAGACTTTGTATTTCTTTTAGGGGATGTGAAATTGTAATTGCTTCACATCTAATTGACTATGACTAGTTTCATGCTTTTCATTTATTGTAGTGCTGTAATTGAATGGTGGACATTGTGTTTAAATGTTGTATGTGGATGTTTTAAGCTGCCCTCTTGGTCAGGTCGCTCTTGGAAAAGAGATGTAAATCTCTGAGTCTTTGACCTGGTTAAATAAAGGTGTATATATAACATTAGTGGTAGTAAATAGTATGTGAATGGTTCCCATTGTAATAGAGCTGGTCTGTATGACGTCTAGGTGACTTGCGTACAGGTACAGCACATATTCCCCATTGTAAAACTAATATTGGCAGCATTGACTTAAAGGGATAGATACCAAGTCCCCAGAACCCTGGAGGTCAGGGGCTGATGGCTATGGTTCCAGTGGGCCTGTAGCGTACACCACAGTACAGCACTCATGCTATAGAGCATCACATGTCATATAAGGACCATAACATGTAATGTGTCATATAGGGACCATAACATGTGTCATATAGGGACCATAACATGTCATATAAGGACCATAACATGTGTCATATAAGGACCATAACATGTAATGTGTCATATAGGGACCATAACATGTGTCATATAAAGACCATAACATGTCATATAAGACCATAACATGTAATGTGTCATATAGGGATCATAACATGTGTCATATAGGAACCATAACATGTAATATAAGGACCATAACATGTCATATAAGACCATAACATGTAATGTGTCATATAGGGACCATAACATGTGTCATATAGGGACTATAACGTGTGTCATATAAGGACCATAACATGTGTCATATAAGGACCATACATAACATGTCATATAAGGACCATAACATGTAATGTGTCATATAGGGACCATAACATGTGTCATATAGGGACTATAAAGTGTGTCATATAAGGACCATAACATGTAATGTGTCATATAGGGACCATAACATGTCATATAAGGACCATAACATGTAATGTGTCATATAGGGACCATAACATGTCATATAAGGACCATAACATAACATGCGTTTCTCACCTGGAAGGCAAAGAAGTCATCCTCGCCTGCATTCATGATGTTACAGATCTACAGGACACATACGGAGACATTATTAGCATATTCTGATGGTATGGTCAGGGGTCGGACTACACTAATACTTCTGTTCATTTATCCATAACATATCTTAGACTGAGAGCAAATATGAGGGAAGGGGAATTGTTTCTGACATCCCAAACGTCTCCTCCTCGATGTCCTGACAGGCTCAGGCGACATCACAACCCCCGATGGTTGTGTCACTACTAAAGAGACGCCTGAGATGTCGATGAGAGCATGTGCAGGTTACATGACCAGTGCAGATGATGGACAGATGAGAGGAGGAGAGGGGAGGAGGGGAGGGGGGGAGGGTGGAAAGATGGAGGACAGACGCTCCTTCGTGGGAGAGGAGTGCATGGTGCGATTAATTACAACGCCGGCAAAAATGACATTATCCATCACGCTGCTTGCTGTCATCTGTGTAACACAAGCGTGATTGTTTCCTGAGCACCCATAGTTACACATCTAGTTACACATCTAGTTACACATCTAGATACACATCTAGTTACACATCTAGTTACACATCTAGATACACGTCTAGTTACACGTCTAGTTACACATCTAGTTACACATCTAGATACACATCTAGTTACACGTCTAGTTACACATCTAGTTACACATCTAGATACACATCTAGATACACGTCTAGTTACACATCTAGATACACATCTAGATACACATCTAGAGATACTGTAGAAATACACATCTAGAGACAGAGATGATGTTGGAGGAAGATGGACTCACCAGGCCATTCTCTGCCACATAGGTGGGTAGACCACTGACCAATGACCAGTGGTCTACTGGAGGGTTCCTGGGGACCATTCAGCACACACATTCACACACACACACACACACACACACACACACAACTCATCGTCATCATCAGAAAAGACTCCTCCCCCTACAGAGGAGATCGCCGAGCAACAAACTCACGGTATAACTTTGATGTCTTCCTTCCCATGGAGGATGTAGTCAATCACTTTGTAGAAGATCACCTCCTGGAGGGGGAACACCATAGCAACGTGTGAATACACAGACTCATGTGGTTGCGTGGGTTAGTGACTGCACATGCTTTCCCACCCTGCCGTCAGGAGTCTTGGGTCCATCGTAAGGTGGGACCTCTCCCATCAGAATAGGCCACAGGTCGAAGAATTCCTACTCACGCACGCATGCACACACACACACACACACACACACGTGTTGAAGCCCTTGAGCCAGGCCCTAAACCAGCACATCGTGGCTGTGCGGCAGACAGCCTTCCAGGAAACAGGAGCTGCCATTAGCACGACATGTGTTAGCCAGACCGTGTACTGTGTCTCAACCAATAGAAGCTTTACAGTGTCTTACTGCAGATTAGAGGAACACATGATAAACTCTCTCGGCAGATGGGACCATATTAAACATTATATTATATACATACAGTGTTTTGGCATCACTGCATCATATCACTGTGTTCGCAGTACTCCCAATACAGTAGTAGTACTACCTTGGTCATGTCCAGTAGACCTACAGAGTCTTTACTACTGCATTACTACCTTGGTCTTGGTCATGTCCAGTAGGCCTACAGAGTAGCGGTCACAGTTGAGAAAGGCGCGGACTGTGTAGAGAGCCTTGTGGAACTGTCTCTCGATGTCTGTTAACTCCTCAAACACCTTGCTGGCAGACCACAATAGCACCTAGGGGGAGAAGGAGAGGAGAGGGGGGGAGAGGTGATTTCACCCGATAAATAAAAAGTATATTAAAGCTTACTCCTCAAGGATGTTACAGCGTAGAGACAGGTGTAGTTGTAGTTCTGTGGGGGGGAGTAGGGAGGAGAGACAGGTGTAGTTGTAGTTCTGTAGGGAGAGACATGTTCGTGGGATGGGGGCACCTAAGTGTGGGTGCATCAAACCAAACCAGCAAGACTGAAATGCCAGTTTTAACCTCAAGGACAACAGCAGACTCACATGGCGTGGCGTCCTATTAAAGAGCGATGAGCCACACCCACCTGACCTCTCCTGGTCTCACAGTTGTGCAGGTAGCTCAGGTGAAACACCCTCAGCATCAGGTTGGCAAAGTTCAGGTACTTGTTCAGAATCTGGAGACACACAGGTAGTTTATGATCCAGCAATGGCTCTTCCAGAACAAACCTAAAACCTACGAGGTTTGGAAAAATGTAGTTTGACATAGAAAAAGGGAGAACATGAAAGAACAACACTTTGACATCGTATACACAATAATACGTGTGGTCATTTTCATGCAATGCAAATGAATGGCTAGTCTCCCGTGGCCTGGAGATATCTTACGTCTTCATCATTGGCGTCGAAGTGAGGCCCATCCTGTTTGTTGAGGGCCATCATGACAGCCACCATGTCCTTACCGTTCATGATGGGGACTGCCAGCACATTCCTGGTCTGATAGTCTGTCAACTTGTCCACAAAGTCACTGAAATAAGGACTCTATAGGGGGGAGTCATGGAGACAGACAGACAGGTTGTTGACAACATAATAGTATTGTGTTTGGCCTAACTGTAAGGGTAACGCATCTAATCTGGAGAACATTTTGTTATAATATCCATCCATCTATTTGGCTGTTCACTAGTCTAAGGTGCACATGGAACCGTTGCATTCATAATATACATTATATCAACTTGAAACAGCCAATAGTGGTGTCAGTGGGCTTCCTGGGCCCCATGGCTAGCAAACAGCACCTGAGACAACATAAATATGCTGTTACAATGTATTATATATTCACTATTGTAATCAGAAACGGCTGACACGTACAACAAAACAGAGTGAAGTACGTCTCATAACCTGACGGTGGCAGCAGTGACACTGTTCATCTTTAAATTAAAACATTAAATTAATCAATTTAGCAGCAGAGGTCTGTATCGGTTACTATGGCAGCACAACACACACACATTAAAGGTGCATAATTTTGCTGAGTCAGCCAAATGCCTCAACCTGAGTGCTCTAATCCCCGATCGCTCTAATTCAGGACAGATTAGTGCTTCATGAGGCTCACCGGTCGACTGCTTACACGCACACACATGCGCGCAACACTCGCACAGATCTGGCCTCAGCTGGTTTCATACTGAGCAGACTGAGTAGAAATGAAGACGCTTTAAGCTCCATTTCCCCTCCATAACACAGCATTGAGTCGGTTAGCTCTCCATGAGCATTAGCATCATAAAGGCTCCAATTATACGGGAATATTAGTGACTGGGGGGGGGAAGTATCCGTCAAAGGCTTTCACATCATCTTAGTTGTCATATTTCCCATTATTCTTTAACGCATTTATAAGATGTTTCTCTCCGCTCGTGGGAAAGGAGAAGAGGGGGTAATAAATTGCAATATTTGTTCCGTGGTGGTTTGTGTGACAGTAAATCACAATGACCTATAATACGACAGCACAAAGTCAAACAGATGCGATAAACGCGTTTTAGGACATTCATCTTAAGAGCTCTAAAAAATGATAAAACTAACCACAATTAGGTGTAAATGCCACCACAGCCCTTTGTATGTAATTATTGGCCTAGTGAGCCCATGTACATGGTTTACAGTGGACGGTAATACGCCTGCCAGTCATTTTAAAATGTCAAAGCTGTTGGATGTAATGTTGTTAAGATTGGACTCATTGTGCTGAAGGATTATTGGAATTACTGGTTTCTTGTTGCCCTCTGGTGATCAATTTATGTTACTACATGAGATGATCTCCAACTGTGAAGTATGTTAGCTGAAACTAATTCCACTATCTACCAAACACAAGCCAATGTGCACCAACATATGGTGCATGTACCAGACTTATTACATACTCATTTAGACACGTTTACAATGGGACTGGTTTTTTATTATTATTATTTTCATCATCATCATTATTATCAAAACAAGCAGAGGATTAACTGTTTACTGTTTACCGTGACCGGCAGCGTGTTCCTACACTAATAAACATCCAATGAAGATTTGCACTGCAAAAGCATTGTTAGTGAAGGACTAGTCCAGGGGTAGGGAACCCTGGTCCTGGAGAGCCGCTGCCCTGCATATTTTAAATGTCTCTCTGCTCCAACACACCTGATTCAACTTAGTGAGTCGTCAGAAGCCTGATAACGACGATTCATGTGAATCAAGTGTGTTGGAGCAGGGATACATCTAACACATGCAGGGCAGCGGCCCTCTAGGACCAGGGTTCCCTACCCCTGGACTAGCCTTAATCCATGTGTGAGAAACGATCTGTATTTTTACTGTAATATTCCTGTGACACACACACAAACACAAACTCACACAATAAAACACACTGTAACACACACTGTAATACCAGGAAACATCCATACACAGTAACACCTACACACACAGACACACACAAACACGTGCAGTAACACACACACACACACACACACACACACACACACACACAGTAACACACACACACACACACACACAAAGACACACACCTGCGTGACATCAAGGACGTTGACCATCTTCTTGGAGGTGGCCACATGACCCAGAATGCCGATGTCTAGCGGGTACACCACCTCACTGTCTGGGGCCACCAGGCAGTCGTCCAGCACAGAGTGCCTGCTCACATTGAACAGCCTGGAGAGGATATACAGCACTTATGTAGTACGTAGTACATACTGTAGTATACATACAGCACTTATGTAGTACATACTGTAGTATTTATACAGTATGCATGTAGTACATACTGTAGTATAAATACAGCACATCCTTATGTAGTATATATTGTAGAGACAGGTTGACAGACAGATAGATTGACAGACAGGCAGACAAAGAGACAGGTTGACAGACAGACAGGCAGACAGACAGGCAGACCGGTAGACACACAGCAGGTGAACAGATAGCACCACCTTGTGGCAAGCTCAGCCACTCCGTTCCTCTGACGGTACATGAAGAGGCTCATGCGATCGGCCCGCAGCATGAAGGCTAGATGCCTCATGAGGTTGAACAGGCTCTTCTCCATCTGCAGGTTGTCCTGGATGTCCCTGACCAGGTCAAACAGCACCTCACTCTCCTCCACGCTGCCCAGCGCGCGCCACCGGCTCGTATCCAGCGAGGCGCGACGCCCGCTGTCCAGAAGCGACGCGATCACCTGAGCACGGAAGTTGTCGTCGTAGTAACGTTTGGCGAAGTCTGGGTTGGCATCCAAAAATTGCTCGGCCGCGCTGGCGTCCACCATGGCTTGTGAGCTAAACAGTGAGATAAAAAGTGAGCTAGTGGGCTAAACAGTGAGCTGAACAGTGCAATAGTGGGCTAAACAGTGAGCTATGAGCTAAAAAGAGAGCTAAACAGTGAGCTGAATAGTGACCTTAACAGCTAAACAGTGAGCTGAACAGTGAGCTGAACACATAAACAGTGCGCTGAACAGCGCCGCTTTAGTGAAGACCAGAAGTGCTAAAGGAATGCTCATTTTCTTGTGCATATCCTTTTAACCCTAGCCTTAGGCTCAGCCTCTTCTGTCCATCAGCACTACGTTACCTAGGAGACCACCTCTAGTAGCACTACATCACCAGTGGTGGAACTAGTTTATTTTAAGCAGTAACCATAGTCTCTACGTTTTACAGCTTTACAAGAGGCTGGAGGCTGCCATGCCACTTTGGCTGATTGTTGACACTACGGTTAATTATTGTTCCAATAAAGATAATTCCAATCTAAAATTAGCTGGCTACAAGGGTTGTCATTTTGCTGAAGGGATGAGGCAGGGTAGTGACATAGTAATATAGTATGTAACTAGTATTGTAGTTAATTACTTTTAATACCCAGTAAGAAGTAATATTACTATTTGAAGGAGTAACAGGTAAATAGTAACTAGCCCAACCCTGCCTAACAGACTACATGGGTACCAATACATGTAATTATCTTAAACATTGGTGACGTGTTATGCCATATTGAAGCCATAACATGTTTAGAAAAAGTAATGTCAGTATCAGAATTGATAGTCTGATACAAGTTTCTCATTAGTATATAATGAACATCTTTAAGAAATAAATGCATTAAAAAATGTTAAAGTGCAGTTAATCTGAATTAATACATACGAGTTAAGATATAGGATGAATAGACACGATATATATTTCATAAAAGTAGTCTATAATATAAGGTAAATGTACCTGTTGGGCAGGAGGTATTGTCTTGCACAGGGAAGTGTTTAATCTGTCTGTCCTGCTAACCCGCTCTCTCTGGAACACAACAAGGATTAAAAGAGGGTTTACAGCGTGTGGACACGAACCTACATTCTTTTACAACATTGGGATTATCGTATAGGCTACCTCTCGCCATCAAATCCACATGCACAGGGAATCCCATGTCTTTCATTTTTAAACACACACTCACTGCTCAGTTGTATTCATGTCAATCTGTAAAATAGAGCTGGTTCTATTACTTACATTCTGAACGCTATCTGGTTTATTGGGACATGCATCCCAATCCCAACTAAATTTAAAAGTTCTCTATGCTCCCACATGGGAAATGTAGCTTAGTCTTCAGTACATCTATCTTACGGCCATAAGTAGTAGACTGGATAGTTACAAAGGTCAGGTCTAACACTTCAAATTAGGAACAAGGCACGAATCACCTTTTAATTCCTTTTCGCAGAGACTGTTGAATTACAAAATACATTTTAATATGGCATTGCCTTTGTTGAATCTAAGATATTGAATGTACATTTAATACAACCTGTTAGTGCCAATGCCATTACTAATAGTTCATGACTACATGAGGAAACAAGATCCAAATAGTTTAAAAACCTGTTTATTTACAGCTTTAGCCCCACAGTGAGCCCAACTTTCCGTGCATGCATGTTATTTTGACCAGCAAGTTTTTCAGTAACGTGGTGAAAATGTGTAAACTAAATATTTTGATATGTTCAGTAAACAAGCATCTTAAAATTAGATTTGATTTAGAATCAAGTTTAGAATCCATGTGAAGAAGCCAGAGTTTTTAATGCTATGTACAACTCTACCATGGCCAGGGTAGAGCTGGGCGCGGCGCTGGCCAGGGTAGAGATGGGCGCGGCGCTGGCCAGGGTAGAGATGGGCGCGGCGCTGGCCAGGGTAGAGCTGGGCGCGGCGCTGGCCAGGGTAGAGATGGGCGCGGCGCTGGCCAGGGTAGAGATGGGCGCGGCGCTGGTCTTGTCCATTTTTAGCAGCAGCAGTCATGTGCTCCTCACCAACTCCCATTACATGGATCAGGTCCAACTTTGTACTTTTTAGCTTCATCTTTGATGACTCAACATCAACTTAATTGGTCTCCAGGTGTACTTTAGAGAAGATGCATTTTAGAGAGAAAGATTACTACAGGTTTTAACATTGTTCAGAAACTTACAGGTATGACCCATTAACCTTCTTAAGCCAGATCATTTTTAGGTTGCATTGCTTCCAGCAGTTTAATGGCATTCCTTATGGAGCCTTCATTCAGTGAACGCCCTGAGAGACAAAGAAGGTTAAAGGTCATGCCCTTGCTCAACCCATACCATGGGTGTTTTTCAATGTCAAGGAAGGATCCTTGGCGGCTGGATTTCAAGGATGCCACGTCATCAAATCTGGATGAAGTATCGTTCCAATGTCTAGGATGCTTTAGAATTATACCAAGGACTCAGTCCTTCCATCAGAGGATTTTGAAGGATGCATTTGTGCATCCTTCGTGGTCTAAAAATACCCACAATCCTGTGCGAATGTCAGAAGAGGAGAGATTTAAAAATGGCGCAAAACGAAACTAACAACAAAACAGCACGATCCATTGTTAAACTGATCCAACTGCTATTTAAAAACAAAACGCGCGCTTTAATTAAGCATAATGATTTTGAAGGCGGGACTTTTTTTTTGAATGACGTCATCTTGCACACTAGCTAGGCCGTTCCAATAAGTGTTCTTCGAATGTCTTTCCTAGCCTCGGAAGGACCCGACTAGGAAGGCACTTGAATGGATCCGTCCTACCAAGGAAGCATCCTTGACATTGAGAAACACCCCATGACTCACCTCTTACTCTTAATTGAGAAACATTAGCGTTCCGCAAAAGGTTAATATGGTGCAACTGGTAGACACAGTGCTGCCATGACGAACAGTTCAACAGGTCAAACTGCATAACAAATTACTAAGCATGCGTCTTTGAGTAAGGTCAGACATTAAGATAGAAAATATCCCCACAGCAAAACAAACAAGACAGGTTTCAGTTGTGCCTAGACTACACTTTTAAAGATGTAAACTATTAAAGTACCACTTTAAACCTCTATTTAATCTTAATGGTTATTAAGCATTGCAAGATATTGAGATTGAGTAAATGTTACAACAGACAGTTAAACCAGCTTCATAGCTTCGTGAACAGTATGCTGTATTGTTGAGCAGAAGATATTGAAATACAAACATTTTTTTCCAAATACAAACATGTTGCTTGAAAGACAATTGATACAGTCAAGGGCTTAGGCAAAGTATAGCATTAACATGACACCCACAACCCTTTAGCCAGCAGCAGGCTTACTACAGCCCAAACCACTGCCATGGTGTATCCAGCCCAACATGACCTCCTAACCCTAACCAACACATTGATAGCTCCTGGCTGGTGCACAGCTGTTACCAATGACGATCCTACCGAGAGCTCACATTGCATACTTTGTAAAGCTATGGAGTTTCCATTGCAAAAACATAGAACATGCAAGTTAGTCTGTGCTTATCTTTAGTCAGTAATTAATTAATTAAAATTCTACCAAAAAACTAGTTAGTAAGCATACTTTTTTGTAAAAAAATCTAAATGATCTGACCTAGTGATACCACATGTTCCATCCAGAGCCATACGCTTACAAAATGCTGGCTTGTATCCATCCCTAATGTTAAAAATAAATCAGCAGGATTTAGAACATTCTCACACTTCTGTGGAGTTCCCTACCAGCTGATGTTAGAGGTGCTACTATTTTTTCTACCTTCAAAATCAAACTAAAAACCTATTTGTACAGTGAGGCCTTTAGTTAGCAACCGTGAATGTTGCCCTCTGCTTAGGGGCATAAATGGTTAAACATTAGGCTCCTCTGTGTCGTCTTTGTGTTTCTGACCCGTTTATCTTTCTTTCTCTTGTGTGTGGTGGATGGAAGATGCTGTCATGATCCTGGAGGCTGTGTGGATTGTGCGGGGGAAGTTGCTGCCTTCGTCAAGGACAGCGTATCGACGGCGATGTTCCCTGAGCTGGGAAAGAGAACTGTGTGCAGAGCCAATGGATGTATGTTGGTCATCTCCTGACCTGAGTGTTGTAACGAGGTGATGCTGACATGATCCCAGACTATGTATGGATGGCGGTGGCTATTCCTGCAGAAGGAAAGTCTCCAATTCAGACAGGTGCTATGGTTGTTGAGCGGTCCTGGTCGTGTCTAGTTCTATAGGACATTTCCTTGGACCTGGGACTCCTGTGGCGTCTGTTAATGCTACAATTGACAGACCACTCTTAATTAACTGACTTACAAAACGCTTTAAATCTTTCCAATGTGTTAGTTCTTATGTATGGCATATTGTGTAAAATATTATACATAGTATCAAATGCTAAATTTGGTTTGCATACCTTTTGCATCTTAACCATCCTGGAAGGGTGGAGTCCTCCCTCTGTGGTCCCTTCCCAAGGTTTCTCCTTTTTTTTTCCTCCATGGGGTTTTAATGGAAGTGTCTTCTTGCCCGGTGGGAGGAGCAGGTTAGGGGGTTTGTTTGTTTCCATGTGAAATGTCGGCTGTACAGCCCTTTGAGACTGCAACGTGATTAAGGCTATATCAATGAAATTGACTTGACTTGATCACAAATAGATCTCAACCAATATATTACAGATGCAGTATCAGGAACCATTTACAATGTGGAAAAGCCAATATAGTGTCTAGACCACAGTGGAGATTATCTTTGAACTAGAAGACACACCAGAGATGATTGTGGCACTAACGTAGGCCATGTTTGTTGCTATTGTATCCTGACAAGGCCAGGAGTTGTCTGCCAGCATACATCCCTTAAACTGCTAGGCAGAGAGAGGGAGAGAGCACTCCTCTCTAGGATGGGATACCGTTCATATTTGATTGATATCAAATTTGGTACCTGTAAAACTGTACCTTTTTTCGGTAATTACATTAATTTGATATATAAAAAAAAAAAAATCCTCAAACAGTGCTTTGTAACCTGCCTGACTTTTTACGAACAATGTGTTTTGGTGAAGAAGTTTGCCTGACATTTGTTCTCCGAGAGCAATAATCCTACTGTATCACGTTTGTAATTGTTTTGGTATTAAAATATATGAGGAAACGTATTGCCTCAAATGTGTTAGTTCTTTATGACCCTTATAAGTTTGTAATTGGTCAATAATAGTGAAAGGCTTAAAGGAAACCCACCTTGTTTAACAGTATTTATCATGTACTATCTCGACTGTAATTAATGTAAATAATGTGTATTATTGATTTAATTTACATTCCATTTATTTTTATTTTCAATTGTAAAGCACTCTGAATTGCAACACTGTATGAAAAGTACTATATAATAATGTTTATTATATTAGTATATTATTACAGATGTGTATTTGTTACTGTATACAATTACACATGCAATATTTAACTCAATTAAATGTTACCACCATTTGTGTTTACCTGTAGAATCTTAAACAGCTGGAGTTTAGCCCAGTTAATTAAACATGTAGGTTGTGTAGTGAACCATTAGCTGAATTCAGGTGTGAATGCATTTTTATTTTCATTCAGGTGATTCAAAATGAACAAACATTGTACAAAAAAACCCATTAACACCCAGTTTAAATTCCAAACACACAATATCAGTGATCGCAAAACCTGGAAATGATTTTCCTTTTTAAAAGACTCGTTTAACAAATATGCAAAAAATGCCAGTCCCAAACACACACTTAGTAATAATTCTAGAAGCAGAGGGAGAGCATGCATAGGCTTACATAAAGCCTATGTGCGGAACAGCCCTGGGTGTAATTGTGATGATCCCACGTCGCTGAGAAGTGTTCCAACAGCTGGTCTTGCGGCATTAAAAGACTATGAAGGTGTCACTAGACTACACATGTAATGCCGTATGTAATTGCATACCTTTAAAAATGTGTCTTTGACCGTTAAGATGTGTTCGGATATCGCTAAGGACAACCAGGCTTAGTGGAACGAGCAAAGCAATAGCGGTGTGATCTCAGCGGGTGTGCATAGTCAGGAGCTGGAGGCTAAAACAGAAGTGCGTGGCTGATTGACAGCTGTCCACACAGAGGTAGATCGGCAGACAAGCACCAGAACCCTCTCAATGGTGTTCCTCACATGCACGTTCTCCAGCACGCACGCGCGCACACACACACACACACACACACGACATGCCGGGTGGGGACCCAGGTAACTGTGCAGGGTTCAGCTCAATCTGCAGTGGCTGTTACCAGTACATGGCATCACGGAGCATCTACACCTCTGGATCTACCAAGTAGGGAGAGCCAGGACCTGACCTCTGGACCTACCAAGTAGGGAGAGCCAGGACCTGACCTCTGGATCTACCCAGTAGGGAGAGCCAGTACCTGACCTCTGGATCTACCCAGTAGGGAGAGCCAGGACCTGACCTCTGGACCTACCCAGTAAGGAGAGCCAGTACCTGACCTCTGGACCTACCCAGTAGGGAGAGCCAGTACCTGACCTCTGGATCTACCCAGTAAGGAGAGCCAGTACCTGACCTCTGGACCTACCCAGTAAGGAGAGCCAGGACCTGACCTCTGGATCTACCCAGTAAGGAGAGCCAGGACCAGATGCCTGGCTCTAGGATGCTACAGGCAGGCTGATACTACTGACCATTCCTATGGTAGTCCAGCACCCAGACCACTAGGTTATGCTGCCTCCTAGAGATGATTTTAACATACAAGTTTTATTTTTGATTGTAAAGTATATTAATAATTACTCCTGCTCTTGTTTGATAAACCACATCACTCTGATGTCCATGGGTCCAAACATCTGCCCCCACCATGCGGCCCCTGAAGCCCATCTGACTTCTATGGGTCCAAACATCTGCCCCCACCAGGCTGGGAGGTATTACCTGTACTGATGGAACATTATGACTAATGACGCAATATAAAAGCATAAAAGCTGTACTCATTCACACTGGTGTGTTGCTTAGTAACAGAAGCACACTAATGTTTTGCTAAGTAACAACTCATCATCCGCCAGTTACCGTGGGAACCCTGCACTGAGCTGCACAACAGTGGGTCCATCTAGAATCATGGCTGTAGTCATCTCTATCGTGGTTAATGACAATGTGGCTAACAGAAACAGCCCTTCTAAATCTAACAGTCAAATTAAACATGTGCTCAAACTATCTAATGCTAATCTCACAAACATAAATGGTCATGTGCACAGCTATAGCCTGCTACAGCTATGTGTTGCAGGAGCAGAAGAAGAGAGGAAGAAGGAGAGGGCTAGGAGACTACAGTGAGCTGCAGGCTCCTGGGTTCTCCTGGCTGCTCCTGGGTTCTCCTGGCTGCTCCTGGGTTCTCCTGGGCACATTGCTAAAAGACAAGCTAAAGCTTTACAGTCGTCCAAGAGTGTCTGAGGGAGAATGCTGGTTCTGTGCAAACAGTGCAGCTTTCCTCCTGTCAGTGGTTCCAGGGCACCTGGGCCTGTTCACGAGGACATTAGGAGCTGGGCTAGTGATACAGCACAGACGCTTCGTAGAGGCTCACGGCTTTAAAGCTGCAGTCATCAATGTTGGAAAATATTGTTGATATTTCAACTCGATCAAAACAAAAACAAATCTCTCTTCAGTGCTGTACGGTGCTCCCTCAGAAGCCCTGCCCACTTCAGTGCCATAGGCTGCTCCCCCAGACCTCCCCCTCCCCCACACACACACACACACTGGACACACATTGCCAGGGCTGGGCCAGTGCTGTGTGGTGGTTATTTTTCCCAGACTGGGCAGGTAGCAGGTCAAATGTGTATTAGCTTACGATCGCTGCCTCTGCCTTTAACATGTCACGAGGGTTAGGGTTAACCATGTCACGGGTGGCACACTTGTTAGCAACTTGTGCTAGCTGCTAGCTGTTCCCGTGGGCTCTGTTGTCAGTTTACAACTCACAATGGAGGCGCTGCAGCGCGGCACCAGGGGCGCGGAGTATATGACACGACGACTAGGGTTGGGTATCGTGTCTTTTTACCATTCCGGTGCCAAATCAATACTTTAAAAAAAAGTTCCGGTTCCTAAACGGTGCCTGAACCGGTACTTAGTCATCTAACCTTTGCTGTTCATTATTATTCAAATTATTATGAATTTTTCCTTTGCTCTGCGGTTTGTTTATTTTAAAAGATATTGACGCTCAATGTGTGAATGTTGAGTACCTTTACATCTTCCTCTGGCACTAAATAGAATGGACAACCCCACATGTGTGTCATCTGTAGGTAGTTTACCATGACAGCTTATACAGTCGCTACAGTCTCACTTACAGTAATAGAATAAAGGTACGAGCGAATGTAACCCAGCTATAATTAGAAAGACAGGGCGGTTGTTGTTGTTGGGCAGTGCATCTGTTTAGAACCTTTTGCTTTAAGAATTTGAAGCATGTTTAACGTTTAACGGTAGCCTACCTCATGTCGTAGCGTGCGATGAGTGATGATTAATGCTTACGTCTATTTCGGAGCACCAGAAGGAAAATATACAGTATATATTGCCATGTTGGCCTGACACTTCATTTCAGTAAAGGTTCCAAGAAAATGCATGCATGCCCACCAGTGTAGTGTCTACCTGTCATGTAAACATTTCCACTTTCCACGTGATGCGTGTAAGTATCAGCGATAATTATACGGAGGTTGTTTTAGTTTTAGCCCCCATTTTAAAACTAAAATGTCAAATGTAGATTTAGTCTAAGTGGCACCAAAATGTGCATTTTAATTCAGTCAAGTACATACCGATCATATATGACATATTGGCACCGGGTTTCGGTACCCAACCCTAGCGATGACCAGCGCTAGCTAGGAGCTAGCATTGAGTGGCTATTGAACGTGGTACCCAGGCCAGCAAAACGTTGCAGGGCTAATCCAAGTGTGTGTGTTTGTGTGTTTTCTAAGAGCTCCAGCTCCTCCCAATGGAAGAGGTTGAACCAGGGAACCAGGGGATCAGAGGACCAGGGGACCAGGGGGACCAGGGCTCCAGAAAAACAGAGGACCTGGGGTCCTGGGCCCAGCAGAACACCTCAGAATTGGGCATCAGCACTCCTGTTGACAGGGCTGCTAAGTGAGTTGTCTCGTCTATAAGGCTGGACACACTGGCTCTCCTCCCCTCTGTGGAGCAGGAGGTGCAGGAGCACAGTTATTACCTGTTATATACTATATATATTACACTGTTATTAGCTGTTATATACTATATATATTACACTGTTATTAGCTGTTATATACTATATATATTACACTGTTATTAGCTGTTATAT